>JARGYV010094475.1:0-10548 GCA_029532675.1 Ornithodoros moubata
CACCAGCTGTTCATGAAAAATTACTAAATCCGTCAAGCATCACTATGTAACAAGCCGAACAACATGGTCATCAGTGCATGAGATAGACCCAACCTGCGCCTTGAAATAAAGAGGACCTCCAGAGGGGCGCCAATTCTAGCTCGATTTAAGCACTTCTATTTTTTTTCGAAAATTTGGAAAATTTGCTTTTTTAGGTGACATTTTCTATGTCTATAAACTGACCCAGCTTAGGCCTTGAAATAAAGAGGACCTTCACGGGAATATCTGTGTCCAATTCTAGCTCGATCTGAGCACTTTTATTTTTTACTTGGAAAGAGAAAAGTTTGGGTTATTGCTCGTACGTGAATCTGAAAATGTCTCTTTGTTATTATACATAGTAATATATCATAACCAGTGGCTTGAGTGTACGATGTCACGATCAGTCTCACCTGTGTAGCACATGCTACTAATCCTTGTGTCGGCATCCACTGCAGATAAAGCAGTACTGGTTGCTGAAATGCCACAGGAAGCTGCTGGTGATGATGGTACTGTTGTGAGGTGAAAAATTAGAAAGACAGATGTGTTTACATGCATATGTTACACTGTGAGCCTGTGAAGGTCCCACATTTACACATTCAGTCACTCAGTGTTATTTCCTTTCACATAGTGGCTCTACAGATAGTATCGGAAACTTCAAAACATATTTTAAACTTTCGCTGCCTCATGAGTGTGTCTGTTCCATTCCAGTGTGCAACAAGCATAAGGCTTGACATAATCATGCATACATGAGATAGAAGTGACAGTATCATGTCACAGATCACGTTAAACCTACCTCACCTCAGAAGGAGAAAGCGAATAGACAGCACAGTCTGGTGTCTTTGGTGCAGCCGATGCTCCATTCTGGCCTTGTTTGCACGTTTAGAGCCCAACTGAAGACATGGAAGTATATATAAAGCGAAATATGCATCCTATCTATCAACCAGCTATTGATTAAAAACTGCAGATAAGATTCAATGTAGAGCAAGCATAAAGGCACAAAATGATCACACATATAGGACATAGAAGTGACAGTATCATGTCACAGATCACGTGAAGTCGACCTCACCTGAGCAGGACAAAGCGAATAGACAGCACAGTCTGGTGTCCTCAGTGCAGTTGATGTTCCATCCCGTCCTTGTTTCCATCTCCAGAGCCCAACTTAAGACATGGAAATATATATAATGTGAAATATGAATCAATGTCAGCCGATGTCAATCAGCTGCTGATTAATAAATGGAGGTAAGATTCAATGTACAGCCAGCATAAAGTCCAGATTACGTTACCTCAGAGGACGAAATTAGCATAATATGGCACTGTTGGTGCAGCCAACATCATAGGCATAAACGTTCCATACTTGACTTCTGTTTTTGCATCTCTGAAAAAAAAAAGGAGGACATGAAAATATAAATGGAGGTAAATATCCACCCTTTAACACCAGTTGATCATGAAGAATTACTATATCAGTTAAGCACCAGTGTGTAGGTCATCAAGGCATGGGAGAGGCCAAACTTATATCTTGAAATAAAGAGGACCTCCAGGGGAAATAAAAAATATGTGATACTTTTTAGGTCACTGACCTGACCTACTTTGATTTTGACTTGATTTAGAGATATAAAGCCCTTACATAATGACTTGTGGCCTTTGATTCGTTGAGAACTGCTACCTCTTCCATTGTACAGGCTCGTGCGCTCTTCCTGCACTGCATGCGACTGTCACAGGTTTCTCAGAATCGTCACTGAAACCTGTACATCAACACAGTACTTCTTGCTGACATTGTAGACATTCACAGCTGTTATTTACTTCTTGTTTCTTTCTCTCTTTTTGTACGTTTTTGTGTGACCATCCTGTATCTTATATCCAAAGGCCATTCTTTACTGGTTCTGACGAAGGGTGCTTACCTGAAGTTAGAGCAGGTATTATATGATGTATAGGGAAACACTTACTATCAGGGGAGTTACCCGCCCTCACCTTTCTCACCTCCTCACCTGGTCCCACCCAGGGTATACTGTTTGTAACGTGCAAATTGTATCTTGCAGGCCCTGGGCGAGAGTAGGGACTTTCCTTCACCCATTAACGAAGTCTAAATATACCCCTTTTTTATGGTTGAATGAAATTTTGCCAGCACCCCTTGACGTAAAGTCTGTGCGTGGGCGTGTGTGTTGATCTCCTACCGTCTCTTTGTTTGCCCCTCTTGTTGGAAAGACGAAGAAGATTAGGAGTAGACGCCTCATAAGGGAAGGCAAGGACAGTGGCGCACTTTCCCAAAGTAAACTTTAGCTTTGAATTTGACGTTTGACTGACTAGAAAACGAAAAGCAATTGTTAACCCTGATAGTAAGTGTCTCCCTATACATAGTATAATTCCTGCTCTAACTTCAGGTAAGTACCGTTCGTCAGAACCGGTAATTTCTGTAAATACGAGAATTTCATTCGATATATTTACTATCGATAATATTTTTAGCCATCACTAGCTCGTCTCACATTGACTTCAAAACGACTTCAAAAGCGGAAGCACAGCCGACTACAGCCAGTTTCAGCCAGAGCCAGACGGTATTTCAACTTCAAAATGGTGAGGAACGTGCAGCGTCTTGCGTCTTGTTCGAATTTCGCACATTTGATACGCTCCAAATGATGTGTCCGTACTTTATTATTTGTAACGGATCAATTAATGTTTATCGACAGGAGACCATCCGGTTTAGTGCCTGCATGGCAGCGAAAAGAAAATTAACTTTGCGTCTGTCGTAGCTGTGCGCGCCCTCGTTTATTCAAAAAAAGAATACTGAAGATTCAAATTTAGAGGCGCGAGAAAACGTCACAGAGGTTCATTTGTTGAACGAAGGCTCGTAGAGATTGAGCAGTGTTTCGGTTCAAAAATATTGTGATACGTTCAACTCCTGTTTCGTGAACCAATTAGATTGAAATATGCCTGGAAAACCACTTGGTATTGCCGAACACCTACTGTATATCAACATATGTGGGTAGAATCAAGTGACATGGCCTAGTACATGGCACTCCTCATCCACGCACTGCGGTCATGATGGCATGTCAGACGTCAAGTCAGAGGGATCGGCAAATAATGTGTCAATTTTCCGACTCAGGTGAGTGTTTCTAGGCGCATGGACGACAACGTACGGCAGTTTAGTCTTCCTGCTGCGAGTGAAATGGTCCAGCTGGATTCAGTTACGGCTGACATTCTGGGAAGCGGCATCTGGACCATGTACGCTCTGACGTCGCCGCTGGAGCTCAACAAGGAGAGAATCAAAGCCGTTGCTCACAACCTTGCTCTTTGGGTATGCTCGATTTTTTGCCATTTCTTCATTTATCTTATTGATGTGTAAGGCGTACGCCCACCGTTTTTGACGAATCCCCCACGCGAACGATATCATTCTGACTGGGGACTGGTTTACGCAGCGTTATGCGGTGAAGTTCCGTTTTTAGGCTGTACAATAAAAAAAACTCCCGGTGTTTTCGAACATGTCCGGTAACCAATGCTCCGTCGGTGTCTGCATTTTGGCGTCTGATGGTGCAAACTTCGAGCATCTGCTACAACATTCGAGCTGTAGTCACTATCTGTACTCATTATGTTCAATAAACGTTTCAAATTAATCACCCTCTTGGTTCCTTTCACATCTTCTACCTCTGCTACCATTTACCTCTGACATTTGCGGGCATGGGTTCCTTAGCAATTCATAATCCTTATGATGTGCCCTACCTCCCCTAAAAGTTTGTCGCAACATTTATGGGACATCCTGTATGCATTGCGAACGACAACGAAACTACAACTTTCACGGTTGTGCTGCTACAACTTCCCACGCTGTGGCGTTGCGGCGTTTCCGGTTTTGTCAGGTTCGAGCTCGGCTGCCTCTCCGCGCAAACCACAGAAAAGGGTTTTGCAATCGACGGGTTCACTATGTGAAACATATCGACGACGGTGGCAATGTAGGGGAGGTAAATATTGTTACTGGCACCGTGTGTCGGAGATTTGCGGCGCACGTCAACACATCCCCAGGTGCTCTAAATTATCCGCAGTCCTACCCGATAATCTCAGTTGTCACGTGACGTAAATCCACCAATTATTATTATCATTACTATGTGAAACAACTTCGCCGAATTTCATCGTTTTATGCCTAATCATTGTAACGTCGTAGTCGGCGCCCAAAGGCGAAGAACTCTGCACCCCCTTTTCCGGCGACTGCGGCTATTGTCTCTTGTGCTTCGGACGCCACACTACTTTCAACCCTAAGTGACTAGAAGAACATAACCGCAACGACGACCGGATCTCTACCCGGTGCAGAAGTGGAGACAAAGACGGATTAATGGCCTTAGAGCGATTATGCCAAACGCAGGAAGATATGGGGTGTAACCTCGCAGAGATTTCCATCACCCATGACCCCATCAGAGCTATGAAATGATCACACAAGACCCACCTGTAGCGACTGAAGACGGAAGCAGCAGCAAGGGAACCAAAGAAGTCAGTACAGGAGTCCTTGTACCTCTAGTAGATGCACACAAGAGATCCAGCGGCAGGATGAGAGCAGCACGGCAGGAAAGATGCTGAGCAATGCAGTCCTAGTCACCTGGGGCATGAAGGAAAAACGTTTTTCGGACATTGAGAATGGCCAGGCCCTACTGAAAGAGGGGCAGAGCAAGCTCTCCGAAGCGCCCTCAAAGTTAGACCCAAAGTTAGTCAAAGAAGAAAAATAGCTACGACTGTTGTATTTCAATATTGTCGAGGAATTGCAAATAGCAATAATATACTCATACTATTTATATTTGTAGGTGCAGTAATTAATTGATGTAGTCATAATATATCGATCATCAGATACGTAATATATTTTGCGTACCGTTGATGCTCTACGAAAAAATGACTCTCTGCATTACAATTTCTTATTACTTTACCACTCTTTGTTGTCGGTGCTTCATACAACTTTGTAGCCCTTTAAGTCATGTGTTGACGTCCTTTCCAGTAGGGAGTGCAACGGGGAGTCACTAGCACTTCCTCCAAATGCCTCATTTTGTGCTACAAAGCCAGTTTTTCGTTTTTCTACTACATGAGCTGCTACAAGCGCAACATCATTCCACCGACAGGGGAATAATGTTGATAGTGCGTTAATGTATCTCTTGACGGTCAGCCAGGAAGTCTGCGCGCACTCAGTCCCTTGTGCGGGGAACAAGTGAGGAGTATGAGGAACAAACAAACCCGTCCGACTTTACATTTTCCGTAGTACACCCTTCCGCTGAGGTAACCCGCACCACATACGAAACAGGTCACATACAGAGAATTTCATCCTGACTATTATTTTTTCCTATTATTAAAAATGAGCTGCTTCAACATGCACTAAAAGGTAGTGGTAATGTGAAGTCATGACAGTTATAGGCAAATGCACACATCACATTCAGCATAGCTCACGCATATGAAGTTTCTGTCTCGTCCCTATTCCAACACTTCTGTTACAGGGCCTCCCGTTCATTACGTTATGCATTATTTTCGTAAATAAATACAATTTATTTCAATTGAAAACCCGTTACTGAGGACAGGTACCGGCATGTTAAAGCTTGATTGTAATTGGACATTATGTGGTGGTGTGAAAGGAATCAAACTAAGAATCATGCGGGCCAAAGATTACTTCCATAAAAAGCACGATCCCACAACTGAAACTTCCCTGCAACCGTTTGTGAGTATCAGCAAACATTAATTTAAAAGATTAAAAATTAAGATAAAAAGAAGGTATTACTGAACATCATAACAAACATCATGGAACGTTTAAAACATAACATTAATTTTCTTCTTTCAACATCTCATTTAATTAATCTCAGAAGTTACGTAAGTTTCCGAATTTATCAGGGGATCTTGTCCCTGGGATCAAATCATGTACACGTGAAAAAATATTGTGCATATCATTATAACCTATTTTAACATTGTTTCTTCGCTGCGCAGAATTCGATGCAAGGCGTTCTTTGACCAACTTTTTTCACTCTTCATAGGAAAAGTGAAGGTTACTTGCCCGTTTCTCCCCTTATGGGGTCCTCCAGCCTTCTTCGTGAAACATGTCGCGCTAGAATTACTGTACACACGCCGATGTTCGCTCTATGAACGTCCCTACACGGACATTTGAAATTCCCAGGTGATGCAACGGCAGGGCCTGGACCAGGCACCCGAGGTTGCCGTGCGCAACTGCGGAGGACTCAGCTCTTCCGACGGGGCCAAGCGCTCCATCTTGGTTCGTGTCCTATGGATAAAGAAGAGGACCACCGTCGCTTATTTCCTCATCTCGTGTGCTGCCACTGCGAACTATTGCCTAGTTCTCTACAAGGGGCCACCGACTACGGTGAACATCATGATCGGCTTCTTGTGGCAGTACTTTCACTGCAGGGTAGTATGTCTCTCTTACTAGCTTCTGTGCTGTTAGTAGTGTGTAGTTTCCGATACTACACGCTGCTCGAGCAACGAAGCCCAACCACAAACGAGATCAGACACATATCAGACGCGCGAGAGTGTCAGGCGTACTCCATGTTACTCCATGTGGGGATGTGGGAGGGGAAATAGGGAAGGAAAAGGCAGAACGTAGTATTCTACTCCTCGCTGGCTGCTTTGGGCAGTGCGCGTGCTGCTCGACCATGCCCGACATTCTTTCCCGCGTAGCGTATTTCTGCTGAGTGCAGACAAAGCAAGGCTGATCTGCACCAGGTAAGAATTAAAGACTTCTTGCAGGCGAAGCCTTTACCGCTACCCGCACCAGAGCTCGCCTTGTTCCTGGCGTTTTGGGTGAGAGTGCTTGACGGCAGCGCTACCTCTGAAACGAAAATCAGCCTGAGCGTGAAGCACTCCACCATCGCCAGTATGAAGTTGGAACTGACGGCACTTTTGTCGCAAGCCGTCGACTGTATGAAGAAGCTGAATGTCAGCACCAACATCACCGAAGACGACGCCGAGAACCTCCTCAAAAAGCTGTACCACAGATTCGGAAATGTCATGCCTCTCGACTACAGTGCCTTCCTTTTGAAAAGTGTGCACGTTCCCGTGGGTGCCGTAGAATGCTCTGGGAAGGTGCGTTTTTTCAGCCGGGGAGCTCAGGGTGACGTCGTAATGTATCTCACGTCGTTGGCGCACGATGATTCGCTCTGATGCCTCGCTCTTATTCCGTCGGTTTGCGTTTGTCAATATCAGAAACTATTTCGGATGTCATCTTCTCATTTGTTTCAACAGTTTTGTACTCCCATGATGTGTGTTAAGTTTACATGCGGCTGCAGAGATAGCAACCGATTTTTTTCCTAGAGCATTCGGGTCTTTCGCATGTCGTGATAACTTGGATACTTTAGGAATATAACAATAATAAAATAATGAGTGTTTGCATCTTTTTCTTGTACTTTGACGGCACGTTGTTATAAACGCTGATCTCTGGGAGGAGCTAGGATTGCTACGGAGCCACATTAAATACTCCATATTTCGGGTGTATCCTTAGTTTCTATGTGTTTTTTTTTTTTTTTTTTTCAGTAACATCCTTCTGGCACCGTTCTGGCTTCCGTGACTTTTCGTAATTGTATAAATGAAGTCTTTTCTTTTTTTTTAAGCCGAGTAAAATAAACCAACGCCTTGGTTTTATTCCCCATCAAGGCATACAAAGAAACGCAAAAACAAAATGAAAGTAAATTTCTCCTACACGTTTGCTGGGTTATTTTGACCCCAGTGGCTTTTAATTCCACTGTGCGCCGTTTTTAATGTCCCGCGTTTTCACTGTTCGAACATGTTTAGTGGCAGTGCTGAGTGAAAACAGTGGCATATTAAATTATAGTCAGATCGGTTTCCGACAGCAGTACTCCATCTGGACTGCCCATATTACCTATGACATCTGGACCCGCCTTGCCTGGCAAAGACGAAAGCGTTGCCAAGGCTACGACAGAGTCGAACACAACATCCTCCCCCAGTCACCCAAAGCAAGCTCTGTTGCTCCGGTACATTTGCGCCAGGATACGTTCCATCCTTACGAATCGCACGTTCGTCTTCTTCACGTACGCCGATGACATCGTGTTTCCTGCAGTGGCATACCGTCCAGCAGAACCTTACTCCTCTCCGCAATTATACCTTGACAAGCTTACCACGTGGCTTGACACTGTTCACCTGAACCTCGGTGTTCAAAAGTGTGCCGTTATTGCTCTCCCAATCCACGGCTTCATCTCTATTGATCTCCAGGTAGGATTGGTCTCTGTGCCCCTAGTGAGGTCACTGAAATACCTGGACCTTTGGTACACTGAGTAAATGTCCTGGCAACAGCAGATCCAATGTCCAAAGCAGATCGGGCGGTGTTTTTCATGCGACGATGTGCCAGCCCCAGAATTGGGATGCGGCGCGGAGCTTTCATTTTGCTATACTTCGCCTACAGCCGTTCAGTCCTCGAGTTCGGCTGCGTTCTATTCTCTCAGCTGCGTCACTACCATCTTGCAAAACTTTTCTCCTTCGAACGTCGTGTTCTTCGGTTGTTCCTTGGCCTTCCCACTTACTCAGCAGATGATGCCCTTTACTCGGAAGCAAGAATCTCACCCCTTACAGAGCGGACGCAATACATCACCGTCTCTTCTTTCTTACGTCTCTACTATTGTCCTCTTCAACATCGACTATGCCCCCCTTCTCACACAGACGCAACAGTTATTGACGCTACCCTGGTCCGTGCACAACACCTCTCAGTTTGTGTTCGCGAACCATCTCCTTTCCCCCTTGCATGTCTCAGTGAGCAAGTTGAAACCTCTCGTCCTACCGCCTACGTCGCCATCCATCTCGACTATGTACATTTTCCGAGGCGGCGCCAACGTGATGACCACATCAACGCTAATCGCCTTGCTGTCAGTTTTCTTAGGTGAAAGGCCTGACTACCTCGTCATCTCAACTGATGCCACGGTCGTTGAGGAGAAAGCGGGGGCTGGTGTGTTCATCCCTTCGCTAGGCTCTTGCCTACCTCTTCGACTGCCGGACTACACTCCAATTTTTGAAGCAGAGGTGCTGGCGATTGCTCTCAACCTCATGCGAGTACTGCCCTCTTGCAACCGAGTGATCGTCTTGTTGGACTGTCTTTCATTAGCGAGAGCCCTGACGAGCCCTTCTCAGCACCCTCTGACGTCCGTCATCAACGCACTCTCTCCTCCTCACGTGCGCAGTATTATCCTCTCCCGGGTCCCTAATCACCAGGTCATACCCTGAGTCGGCAGACGAAGTGGCCAGGATGTCCCTCACAGGCCCTATTCTACACGTACTACCACCGCTCCCTGTCATCCCGCGTGCCCAATTCCGACGCCTGCAACGGCTAACTTCCATCAAGCAACCCCGTGCGGGTGTATAAACACTTAGCTCTTCCGTGGCGTCCGCAGTGCTCTTCCTCGCGCAATGAGGCAGTGTGGACAACGAGACTGAGCTGAATCGCCATGCCCCTAAACTTTTATTTCCATCGATGCGACAGTCGAGACTCCCCACTTTGTGCACTGTGCGGCGTGAGTGAAACGGTCCCCCACTTTTTACTTGAATGTCGTAAATATTCCGTCTGGCGATCCAATGTACTAGAAGTTTCGTGCCGCCGTCGCGGAATCCCCTTCACTCTCGCGTCCATTCCCTCACTTGGAAGGTTACATTTAGGGCACTGTGAAAAAGATTTCGAAAACGCTCTGTACCACTTCATAATGGCAACAGCCCGTTTCTAATTTACCAATACCCACGCTAAGCCGTAGCCAAATGCCGCTGTGGCTAATGGCCAGTGAGGAGAAGGCGGAAGAAGAACTAAAAGAAGTTTCTTCTTCTTCTGTCTTCGCCTGTCAAAAGAACCGCTAAGCAGTGGCCAAATGCCGCCGTAGCTAATGGCCAGACAGGTGAAGGCACAAGAAGAAGAAGAGGAAAGGAAGTCTCTCTTTGTGGCGCCTGTGAACCCGTGGTGAATTTCTTCTTCTTCTTCTTGTGCCTCCTCCTTTTTCATTTCCGTTTGGACTGTGCGCTTCACCAGTCCCATCGCGATCGCGGTCCTGCGCGAGCTTGTCGGAACAGGGGCCCCTAACTGACGTTGAGAATCCCCTCTCATTTGGAGCCGCAGGCACCACAGGCAGCACCTGGCTACTTTTCCCACAGCCTCTTTGTAGCTGTGCATCCTTATATATTCGCTATTTTTCGACTTTCCTGTTGAATGAACTGAAAGGCTGAACTCAACCCTGTCTATTCACCTCATTCGCTAAGTACAATCTTCATCCGGTACCACCACCACCAGTTTGCATTTGACTGTCAGGTTTGCATACTTCGTCATCACGCAACACACGCTCAGCCTGAGCTGAACAAGCCGTCGCAGACATCGCGGTTGTTGGCCATTACGACGTACATCGCCGGCACACACTACGTCCATGTTTATCGTCCGAGCTTGGCGTAACCTGCGCCGAAAACTCGCCACGGTCGAGGAGACCGGAGCCGCCTCTCCCAGTCCCCCTACAGAAGGCCAGGAACGACCACGACGACTCCTAAGGGGAAAGTTCGCATGGAGACCTCGTTGGTCGCCGGGTAAAC
>JARGYV010094483.1:0-15477 GCA_029532675.1 Ornithodoros moubata
TGGGGCGTCGATGGATGGGTCACAAGTGAGGCCATCCCTGGCTAGCGCGTCGGCTTCTTCGTTTCCCGGTATCCCCACATGGGCAGGTATCCATTTGGAACGATATTGGAGATCCGGTGGCATCGAGGGCGGTGATGCGCTGCTGGATTTGATGGGTGAGGGCGTCCTTACATTGCAGGTGTTGTATTCGTTGCAATGCGCTCTTGGTGTGGTACTCTCCCAGGAAGACGACTTTAAGACAGAAGACTTTTAATTACCCTCAATAAAGCGGTTTTAAGCTACGTTTCCAACGGGACGGTAAAGTATCCGAGTTGTTAATTAATCAAAATAGTCACATTTTGACAGGAACGACTGTTACTCCTTTACGCCGGCCTCCGGATTGTATCCAGTCATTCGCTCGATGACTTCCGGTCAGTGACAGGAACTGGTCATCAGTTGAACATTGAAGTGATGTTTTCGTAAGGCTCCCTCTTCATCAGTGAAAATCAAAGGGATTAAGTAATTCCCATTGCCCTGCTTCGCGCCGAAATATTCCGCAACACCAAAAAACGAATAAGTGCGTTTTACGGCGCATTTCAGCAATGTGCCTGCGCGAAAAGCTGAGTTCGGGCATTTACACACGAAATAAAAATCTCATAATGTCATAAATAGAGTGCACATTAAGTGGCGCACTTACTTAATCAAGGAACGCGCCCAGTTTAAGCGACAGAAAGGGACCCGTGCTGCTTGCAAAAGTTCAAAAATGTTTCCCACGGGACGTTTATCAGACTGCTACAATAAATAATCGTAATGAGGTGGGACTTTTCACCGAAGATGATGCGGTACCCTATTCCAGTTTATCAGAACAACGCATAGAATATGAGTTTTCCTCTGGTAGGAGCACGATAGGCGTTCCTGGGTTTAGACTCTACGGTAGCGGGCCCTCCAGTGCACCGGTTGCAGAGCGTTCTTAGCAGGCTCGTCTAGCTTTTTTTTTTTTTTTTTTTATTGTCACTCTGTTCAACTAACCCTCTTATTGTTTCTGTGAAAATGGGATGGGCAGATAGATGACCAGTAGTTCCATATTCATCTCCAATTCCTCAGTGACATCCCATTCGATGGTTAGCAAGTCCTGTACGAACTACAAACTAACACTAGTAGCCGCTTGCTAAGGCCACAATACTGCCCACGAATACGCATACCTGGATAGTGGTTAGTAGAGGAGGGTATTATTTAGTGATTTAATATATCCCCTAGAAGCTCCTGTACCTATCACTCCATGTCACCCCATAGCATCGTCATTAAAGTATCTGTTCTTGTTGTTGTCGTACCTGCAAGACATCCAGACCTGTCCAGTCCCACCTTTTGCCAGAAAGACACCATTTGAATGAACCTCGACAACTGCGTATATAGCAATAAATGGTTGCCACGTACGAATCAGGCTTCGTCTCAATTTTTCGCGTGTCCCTTTGTTACTGTGCTGAACACTTCAGTGAGTACATGCCTAGCTTGTATATACATTCCCTTAAAGCCTACATTTCTGGAGAAAGTACAAAACTGTGTCGCTGGTTTATGAGCATAACATCTCCCAATTAACGTTGTTGTGGATGTCATCACCAGCCGCCCAGAATCGACGACGATGATGACACAAAGTCTGGCCTTAAGGACCAAAAATAAATAAATAAATAATTTTTTAAGAAAAGCTCGTGGACTGGTGGAATTGTGAGGCCCGGGAGAACGTTCGTCTCAAACTAGCGGAGTCCGGATTGGATTTAAGCAGCTGAGCTCCTGAGACCCGGTCCTCTGAATTAAACAGGCCGTTTAAACCGGCTCCTTTGCTTGCTGTTGCACTTGTGCTCTTCCATACCTCTTGGCAACGCCTTGAATAGTTCTTGTATATACCACGTTATTTGACATCTAAAGTTTCGTAGCGACGCCAGAAAAGTAGGCGTAGAAGAGGACACTGCACAAACAAACGTTTATCTATAAAGTACTTTTATATTTTATTCATCTTCTATGTTCCATTCTCTCTCACCCGTTTCTTGCTTTTTGTGCTTTTTCTTCGGAGATGTTTGGGAGTAATTGATGTTTTTATACATTGTGATGAAAATCGCGCTGATGACGCATACAGCATGTTGGAGAAGCTTACCTGAAAGGAGCAATCATCAAGATATGTGAATGAACTGCCACTTTTCATATAATCTCGTTGTGAGTAAAACGCTGTTGAGCGTAGCATTTCGTTTGTCATGCGTTTATGCTTTCATCATTAGTTTCTACTGTGCTTTTCAAAGCAGTATACAAATAAGTAATACCCTACGTACCACCAGCCATGACCGTAGCCACCGCCGTATCCATATCCGCTGCCGTAACCACCGTGGCCAATGACGATCGCACTCCCACCGTGGCCGAAACCACCGTAGCCTCCGCCGAAACCACTACCAAACCCACCGCCAAATCCACCGCCAAATCCACCGCCATAGCCACCGAGGTAGTGTCCTCCATGGCCAACCTTGTGAACACTGTGGACGGTGTTCACAACATAGGTTGGGCCAGAAACGACTTTGGATCCGCCGAAGCCACCGAATCCACCCCCGAGTCCACCACCGAATCCACCACCAAATCCACCGCCGAATCCGCCACCGTAGCTGCCGAAACCACCGTAGCTGTGCCCGCCAAGAAGGGCAACACCAGCCATGGCAGTGGCCACCATGGAGATGACAACGACAGGAGTCTGTAAGAAGTCAGGAGTTGTTTTGTTCCGTGAGCGCACGAGGCACAAACTACATGACCTATTCATTGAAAGTAATAACCAACTGTACAGCACAACCCACACCATCGTAACTACAAGTTTACTTTTCGATGTTGTAAAACGCGAGAGAATCAGGCTTGAACAATTAGGTAAACTGAGGAATCAATTTTGACAATCATATAGGCCACAGTCCCGGAAAGCGATTAATGTTGCCATCCCACAACGCAACAAAAACATCCCACTCTACAAGCAACTCACAGTAAGAGTCAATCATCACTCAGAATATTGTTCATGCACATTATGCGTCACAAGCGGAGGGCGAACGCCTTTTCGTAACACTGGAGCAGAAGTGGCACAGAAGGGGCGTGCACCTACTGCATATGAGTAAGGACCCCCCGCCGTGTCAAGCCATGCCGCTAACGACCCCACATGCGTTTGAGTTGGAGCCAAAATTGCTGGAATTTATTCCGTCAAGAGAAGTCTCTATGTGCGTTCTAGAATTCTCTTCACGCGGGGATGGCTCTTCTTTTACGACCACAAAGAAAGCCATCGTGAGAAAATGCATACATTTTTGTGCACGACTGTCCCCGTTTGAGAACGTTCACATGGATGCTGCCAGTGAGCCCCTCCGGACGAGGATACAATTTAAGGAAGAAACACAAACAAGAGTGAACACCAGCAAAGTATTGTCCGCCACAGTGTATACTGCCCGTTGTGAAAACGGGCAGCATACGGACGAGGCAAGAACTCTTGAAATCGAGCCCTTACTGTGGAGCAATATACAGGCTCCACGAAAAACCTATGCAAGGCACACTTACCAGAGTTCTCATGACTGTGGTCTACTCAGCAGGTTGCAACCGAATCAATGATGGGTGAAAGCGTTCACCCCCTTTTTATACTGGTCCTCACTCTGGGAGTTTATCGCGTTTCTTTTTATGCAGATTTCTATCCCTCTACCACAAGTAAAGGCGACTTTCGAGTCAATGTTTATGCCCTGTGGGTGTAAGGTGAGGGCCATACTTCCGGGCGCCGTAGCTATAGATTAGGCGATTTCAAAGCACAGCAGACGGGAAGAATAGTCAGGACTCCTCCTCTCTGGATGGCGGAAAACAGAGTTGTGCTAAGAAATCTGATTACCTTTCGTTGTTTGCAATTTAAATTTCCTTGGCAGTCGGGCATGAACAGCAGCCACATTACGTTTTTACTTTCCATACCCAATAGGCAATAGCGAACGTGCGTATTGTAGATCGACGTGGCGATAGTGAGTGAAAATCAAAGAATGAAATCCTACCACAGTACAAATTGCCATCAACGTTTTGCCTGCGAACAAAGAGGAAGCTAGCACAGCTTGAAAACTTGTAAGTAAGATATCCTGAAGAGACCTTCGTACTGCGTTTAGTCACACCATGATCATGCACTTCACCGTTTCAGCGCCTAAAGAGTGCATGGTTGCTATGTAGTGTGCGCACTGCATGGATTTGGTCCTTTTCCGTTGAGGTGTTTGTACTTCAAGTACCTTTGCTTTGCTGCGCATTAAAGTTAGCCACTTATGTTATATTTCCTTCATTCTGCACGGGAAAACTATGAAGATAAATGTAAATACGTCGTTCTCCATGTTTTCTCTTTCTGTATTGTGTATTGCGTCCTTTGCCTTCGATCCCCCTCGTACCGATTGTCACACCCTACATCATCGACATCGGCCGAACTATACGCCATCTTGCTGTTCCTTAGAAATTTACTTCCCGTGGACATTCGTTTATGTGTAATATTCAAGGACTCGAAAGCTGATTTGCACTGCGTGGCCATTATGGGCCTTCCAAGCTCCTTGGCTCATTAAAATACAGAGCCTGAAACACGCAGTCAATGAATCCCTGGTCACTGTGGTCTGCGTGCAACTGAGACAGAGCTACCGCAACTGCCCATCAGAATGGCGTAGCAACAAACAAAATAGCTATACCCATATCCGATACTACGACTGAACGTATCCGATACTCCGAGACTACGGCTGAATGTAGCTTTCATGTCTCAGTTTCGACACAAGCTCGGATTCCGGTATAGTAGAATATACTCAACTTGTGGCGTACCCGCTGACAGCCGTACCCGTAGAAAGCTGTGGCCGCTTCTGCTATTGTGTCTTCTACGATTCGCAGCGACGGCTGTTCGCCTTTCAGGTAGTCAACAGCATGAAGTGCCTCACCATAATTATAGGCCTTTAGTGAGAGGAGGATGCAACAGCCCTAAGGCACTAACTCCTTCAGAAAGTTCCTCGCGCGCACTGGTCTCATGAACAATCTCTAAGTGGATACGGTCGTATGCCTTATTGTGTCGCGTTGTAAACAGTGCAAAGTGGGAGGCGGGTCTCAGTGTACTTCACTCATGGTAATCTCTCCGGCCACCTTTCTCACCAGCGTGTGCCTGTGTGGCTGTTCTCTGATACCTCCATCACATATATGTCTGCACAATGAAGTATGGTGCCACATACACAGTAGTGAAACACATCATCCAATCATCATTGCGTAGTTGTTGTTCTTGCCTGCTTTGCTTTAGCGTTCTTTGCGTTGCGGAATGGTCCAACCAAAGTTCTTATTGTCTACTGCCACTGAGGAACCAGGAACATGTTCCAAATATTTGAAGAAATTAATGAGGATTAAAAGCGGACATGTTCTTGTGAATTTATGCACGCAGCTGTGACCTTCACAGAAAAACGATAAAACGAGCTTTTTCCTTCAGAAAAAGAGAAAGAAAAGAGCTTGTTGGGGTTGTAGGCTTCTAATTTCTAGATGGTACTTGTTCCGTTGTTCATAGGCCCAAATGATTGCAAGCCAGTGAGTCTATCTCACACAGAGCCTTTGGAGAACCGCTGGTTGCATCACTGCAGTTGACATCATTACTATTTTTATTTCTATCCCTTTCTGTTCATCTTTAACAGAAAACAAGCGCGCCTACTGTACGCGGCCTGGTGGAACCTACGGTAACAATAACGTGAAGCACCCAATTCAGCTTTTTGTTTGTTTGTTTGTCCTACATGAAAAAAAAAAAGAAAAAGAAAAATGAAAAATGAAAAGGGGAGCAAAAATGAATACAGTCATTGGTATACCCGATATCAGAACTGCCTCCCAGAACTCAGCTATGTTTTCACTGTCAAAATAATCACAACATACAATAAGCAACAACAGCAACAAAAAAGAAATAAGCAAAACATACACCACGTGCATCCTATCTCAAACGTGGGAGCAGGATTACGTAACCATATCGTGCCTTCATCTCTGTTAAGTTTTATCCTGCATTCGATAACTCGTAGCCACATGCCGCGCTTTATCATGTTAGATCGCGACCTGTTTGCCTCCTTTTTGGGCTTCAAGTTCGCTTCCGGAGACTGCACCTCTCCACTTCCTCCTAGTCTCTTTCCTTAATTTTACTACGCTCGTTACGCGATTATTTTTCTCCTCCTCCGGGGAAGCTGCGGCTAAGAATTACGCCACTCATTGAAATTCAAGCCGCGTTCACTGTGTTTTTCGAACAGCAAAAACCGAAACAGGATTAAAGAACGAGAAAAAGGGTAGCGCTTATAAATAAAAGCCGCAACGGCAACTAGTGCTCTCGCACAACAGCATGCGTGCGCATCGCTTTGACACACATAACGGTAGCGTGCAGGCAAGACAGGCTAAGATAGAATTTCAGTTCCGTGTGCTCCATTTGACGTGCGCCTTTCGTCACATCAGCTGATTTTTCTTGTGGGATCTAGATTGTTTCCAGTGTCTGAGTTTGAATTCACTGTGATGCGAAGCGAGTTGCAGTATTGGTAATGTCACGCCCATCTGTATTTAGGTGCGTCTGAGCTGAACACAACGCGTCGAACACACAGGTTCGTGTTCTTCACAGTTGTGAACTCTAGTAGCACATTGTACTGAAAGTCAGGTGCATTAGGGGTAGACGGGTTGATCAAGATTGCTTTTGCAGCTTGAGCTTGCGGTATGTAAGACAGGCAGCGATAAACATATAAGCCACCTGACGACCACCCCTATTGCACTCGACTTTCAGTACATTGTGCTAATGCTGCGTTCAGGATGTCATCAGTTACCTGTTGTCAGAAAGGTGGTCCTGCCACGTGAAGATATTTATGAACAGATAGTGCGAATGTTTACAAAGTTAAGCTGCGCCATGTTCCACGCAGGTAGAACCTGGTGCGCTTTGCTCTCTTCACTCTCTGCGCTCTTCTTGCTCTGTTCTCTTTCACGCCTAAATTCTGAGGTAGTGAAATTCGAAAGTACGACACTTCTTCTTATCAATCAGATCCTTCGTTTTCCTCCTCAGAGTAGTTTTGCGTGAGATACTCTATCACACAAACGCCTTGGAATCTAAGAAAATTGTGTACCTGCTCCTTGTCATTTAGCTTTGCAGAAAATTGGTGAATAGTGTCAACGAGTTCCGTACCATTGTTCGACCTCACCGAAATCAATGCTGAACATCTACAAAAAGCGAATCGTTTTCCAAATAGGCGATCAAAAGATGGCGCACATAATGCCCCCAAAC
This sequence comes from Ornithodoros moubata, assembly GCA_029532675.1. NCBI lineage: Eukaryota > Metazoa > Arthropoda > Arachnida > Ixodida > Argasidae > Ornithodoros > Ornithodoros moubata. Next base: position 7,262 of record JARGYV010094483.1, read on the forward strand.
CTTACGTAGAAAGTAACGAGATTTGTGTATATAGTTTAATGGGGATGTGGAGGAAGTGTCAGCGTCACCGTTACTCTTACATTAGTTTACCTCCATCATGTGCAGCACTTTCAAGTGCCGTGGGCTACACTTCTTATCTACATGAAATATGCAGCCGCAGTATATTTGTGCTTTCGGCGACCTATAGGTGGCGCGCCGTAACCCCAACAGGTCTGACGGAGTTTGGTTGTCGTCTCCTGACGTGCTCGGGTCCAAGATTTAAGTTTTTGGAGTGCAACGGAGATTCTCGGTGTTTTACTGAAAGTGGCCCTGCGTGTCTCTGCCTTATCGTCACCTTTCCTGCTACTCATGCTTGTCAAGCACCATTGTCTTTAATTCAGAAATCGCGTTGCACATAAATACGTACCTATTTCTAGAATAACTGACAACCGGCTCATATGACGTCCGGAATGCCTTTATACATCTGTTATTTCTTATGCTTTATTTTATTTCATTTTATAGTTGTTTTGTTTTCGTGTGTCTCTTTGCCTTATCTTCTCTCTGTTTTGTCAACGACTGTGGTGACATTGATCAATTGCAGGACGTCGACAAAACCAGCGACCACAAAAGTATTTGATATAACTTTCAATTTTATGTCGTATCCAAGATCGATGTTTAATTGTTGGACTGTTTCCATGCCTCCATTCCATGCCTGTTTATTGTACGTCTTGAACAGTTGGTCCTCGAGACCAACAGTTTTTTCCTGCTCCAGACAGCCGCATTGTTACCTGCGCATTTTCTGCTGCATAGCAACGTTACTAAGACTTCGTATTCTGCGCATAATACTGCATGCAGTGTGCTTGATGAAGTCGATGCTCTTAGTGTCGACAGAAGTACATGTGTTGCTTAGTGCTTTATTTACATCGTGTACACAGTTAAACGATAACGCCAGCGCCGAACGATCGATGTGTACTTGCGCTCCAGCAACGTGACCAAGAACGGTGTCAATGTGAATATTGTAGCAGGTTTCCTCTTGAAGGAGGCCTCAGCAGTAACTTGGAGCACATCTGAAACAAAGCGATGATCAAGTTCTCTCGTTGGAAGCAGAATGTGCACTACGTGGTACTTACATGTAGCAAACAGTGCTGGCTTTACAAATGTACAAGGTGATATAAAGATTTCACGATAACACACACATATATATATATATATATACATACATACATACATTCCGTTCAGGTGGTACGCCAGCCCGAGGGACATTCTATGTGACACAGTAGGTACATACCTACCTGTTATCAGAGTGACACAGTCAAAATTGTAACAAGTATCAAAGTACTAAGGTACCGTACACTAGCGTCCAAGTGCAGTTCGGTCAAACAGTCACTAACTCAATCATAGTTGAGCGTAGTTGAAGGTGCCCATGCAACAGGGATATAAATGCATTGACATGCATTATAACTTACACGAAACATTAAATTCGTTACACGTGTTTCATTTGTGGCGTAGATGCCGAATAAGGAGGGCTTTTCTTGAAATTCCGACCGAATTTGTATGTGTGTGAGTGTCGCCCAGTAAATGGCAGACAAAGGGCTGGGGATAGAGTGGAAGACTGAATCAAATGTAGACATGTAGCTCTACTTGGGCGCCAAGTCGAAGACAGAAACAGAGTCATGACAGATGGAGAGACGACAAAGTCCCTGGGGATTCAGTAACCTTAGGAGGAAACTAGCTACGCAGTTCACGCAGCGATCTTAAGGCAGCAGCAGCAGCAAAAACAATAATAAATTATGATGATGATGTGAGAAGATTCGCCATTCCTGGTGCGGTACGCTTAAAGTAGGCACATGCAACTATGAGAACTTCAGAGATCGCATGTGCCCACTTGAATACCATTCAACATAAAAATGACACGTTAAACTTAGAGAGAGAGAGAGTGTAAGCAGTCGAGTGTATATGATAATCAAGAAATATGTTCCGACGATAACATGTATGCGATAAGTACGATGTATGGTGGCCATCGTTTTTGTTGGCTTAACCCTGTGAACTATGAGTGAAATTGCATCGGGAAAGGCTTGCCCGTCGCGATTCCAACGTAAGTCATCGCTTTACCTTCCATCGTCCTTGCGAATGCATTTTTCTTCTGTTAATTGTGATTTTATGCACTTCCGTATTTATTAATCCACATTGATAAGATAATAAACGGCACTGCAGCGCGCAACACACTTGCAGCCTACCCTTCTGACTGTAATACGGTATCGTTTCCTCATCTGGCTTGATCGGAACAAGAGATGTAAGCATCTTTCCTCGTGATACGATTACGAAATAATTCCGCGTTCGACGTCATTACCTGTTCATTACATACTCTTATAACATTACACGCAGACGCACCTAGAAAGCATATCTGTACCACGAGAGTTGCATTTAGTGGGGCGCACTGTAAATCGCATGCCAAGAGAGAGAATAGTGCATTGATCTGTATCCATTATTACAATCGCGTGTTTGATGAGTTTTCGAATTGGGAGGAATAGATGAATTTCTGTAATATGGCACGGTTTTCACACGGATTATTTTACGCGTTGTAGTTCTCTTTTCAAGACACACACGTTCGCATTGACCAGAGCTTTTGCGCCGTTGCAGTCCTATGGCTTACAAAAAAAGGGTAATATCCTCTCACCACCATCCGCCGTGGCTGTGACCTCCACCGTGACCTTTGATCACGATGACTTTTCCGTGGCCTCCGCCATGTCCATGTCCGCCCCCGTGGTGACCCAGGTATCCTCCACCACCGTGGATTTTCTTAATGTGGTGCACTGTCTTCACCAGGTACGTTGGACCCTTCACGGAGTGCGCGTGGTGATGGCCATGGCCTCCACCGTGACCACCATGATCTCCTTTGTGTAATATGACGCTATGTCCACCGCCGTGGCCTCCATACCCTCCCATGTGTCCTCCATACCCATGGCCTCCTCCATAACCACCGTAGCCTCCTGCTATTGCGGCACCAAGGATAGCCAGCACGCAGAGCGTTACAAGCTGTGGAATAAAAAATGGAAAGCTGTAAGGTTGGATCCCTGGGTGCGAATATTGTCATGTAGCGTTTCTCTGAAGGGCTGTTTTAGTGTCGTGGTGCAGCACGCGATCAGATAAATGCACCATAATGAATTAACCGAAGGGTCTGACAGAAAGAGTTCGCTAATTGGGTGTGTATTGTACATTGAGTATATACCGGAATAACTTGATGTCGTGTTGAGGGATCCGCTGTGTGTGGTCAGCAGCATGGCGGATGCCCCAGTATTATATGCATAGCTTCTTCCTTTTTTTTTTTCTCTCTCTCTCTCTTAATGAGTACAGGCCACCATAGCATGGCCATCCCGGAGTGAATTTCGTTTACGAAAAGTGGTTCTAAGGTATTACTATCAGTGATATGAAGTAACTATAGCACGAATCGATAATGCCTTCCCTCTCTTGACGGAAGCATTGTGTAAAAGTGTACTTTTAAGTCCGCCGCATTAAAAGACGTTGTTGATGTTGTGCAGCTACTATTCTGCGTTATAAAACTGAAAAAAAAAAAAAATAAAGAGCGGCGTATATCCCATCACCGGCTCAGTAGAGTCAGCCATGTAGAGTGAGGCCGACTAGTTCGAGCAGTAAAACAATACAACCACCGCCACTGGCAGCGACCTGAGACTCTACGCTACAAGCAATGGGGGAGCAGTGGCCAGGTTGTATGAGGCTGCGTTCCCGCACCACGGCTTCGCCGGTACTTGTAGCGCCTCTCCAGTGACCTGTTACAGTGCCTGTTTACTACTACTGCTTTGGAGGACTTTGACGAACAGAGCCTATAGGAACAGGAAGCTCAGGCTAGGGTGGTAATAGGAAGTTTTACAATTATTGGTAAAGACGAACGCTTCCATCTTCTGGCCTCCTGAAGATAATTGTTGCACAAGACATGCTGGGAGAAAGAAGGTTTCATTCGAATTTTGGTTGTGGTGTTGCTCCATTTTTCACCATGGTGACCAACGAGCCAGGTCATACGCGGCTTAATACGCAACATACAGCTTACAGGTAAAGGATCACGCGACGAAGTACCGATTGTACAGCAGCGCCTTGAACTCAGCGAAACCAATTCGTTGAGCTCAAAGCCGTAACATCCGAGGTGTCGTCACTCACTCATTTGGCAAAGGGTGGCAAGTTCTCGTACCTGTCTCCTCTGAAGATAGTCTGAGCGACTTACCGAATATGTCATGTTGCATCCAAGCTGGGACGGTTTGTGGACAAATGATGCTTGGCCCTGCCTGCTTTTATACACTCTAACGAGCTCCACTGCTCGCGTGCGCAATAGTCCCTAACATTCTTTTTCTACCTTCTGCCTGTTTTCTTTTCACGGTCAGCCAAAAAAATCACGAAAGGGATGAACGGAACCGCGCCAGCTTCTTCACCATGTCGAGAACATGAAGGGGCCGTCTTTCTGTGCTTGCACGCATTCGTTTCAGCTACCATTGGTCAGATGGTGCTCCATTTTCTTTGAGAGTGACAACTTTTCGAAAGAAAAGTAAATCGACTCGGGGTGCTCACGCTTCGCTTGGCGCGTCTTTGTGAAACGCATCCCTCCCTGTAAATAGGATGCATTCTGAGAAGGGTGTCTAGTGTGATAGTTCCTTCTGATTCGGTTTATTAGGGGAGGTGGCGGCATGTGGCATGCGAGGACGTGTGGCAATCTGCTGAAGAAGTTTGCTAATTCATAGTTGCACACAGGATGTGTGAAGCACGTTTGTGTCGCCTTGGCAGCAGTCAATATGTTCACTATGTAGTCAAAAATGTACTAGAATGTTATAATAACCTTTGAAACATTGAGGTTTGTGAAACGACTGTGAAACGAAATATATCGTCAGTAGTTCAAACAAACGTTTTTTTTTTTTTTTCACTATAACTTTATTTGCATGATTTGCTTCTTTTGAGCTTCTCTTATTCAGCTGAGCTTCAGCTTCTCTAAGACGGTTGTAATGTAAAGTCAAAACAGGCTTTAACGGGCGGGAACTTAAGCAGGACGGCTTAAGCCCTGGCGTCCATCGGGAAGGCTACTTTAGATGTTTGGCCACAGGCACAGCGATAGTGTGCACTGGAGTCCCACAGCTTTAGCCACACCGAGTGGGAAGTTACCAAGCCGACTGCAGTTGACTGTGGGCGTCCATGTACCACACACGTCACTAGAATTGTTGTGTGTCTTTGACACCGTGGCACACGGAACAGCTCGGGGTTGATGCTGTCCCTATCTTATGAATAAATGATGACCTATTTCGTAATAGCAAAAAATAACGTCTTTAAGCTTGTGGTTAGTACAATACAAACATTATGTGTAATTCATTGAATTTCTATTATATGACATTAAGAGGGAACAAAGTTTACTTTGCTTTATAGTTTTCATTTCGTTCGAGGATATCCAGCCCCTCAGCCGACCATTCTGTTCCCATTTATTTTGTAGTAATCTTGTCTGCTACAACTTTATTTTTAAATGCGTATTCAGTTTTCGCTCTTCTTTTTGACAGCACCCAGACAACCACGAACGTCTATCAGACGTCCATAAAACATCCGAAGTTGAGTATTCAAATACCTCACAGGTATCCCCGAATATTCACAGTAACTTATTTTGGACTTTGCAGGGCTTCTCGGAATCAACACTTTTCTACGTCATATACATCCAAAATAAGTCGAACTGTGGATATTGGGAACGTAAATTAGATATAGTTCCTATACTTCGGTTGGGTTCTCCACAATACGCACTCGAGAAACTTTTCTTTGTCATTTATTTATTTCTTCCTTTGTGATTACCTTTTTTAATGACTGGTCACTTCTGCTGATGTGGCTAACTCGCGGAAGTGTTTATAGTCTAGCAAATATGTAAATGATTATTAAATATAATTATTATTAATTAATATGACGACGACGACGACTAAATGATGATGATGATAGTGGGGAAATTACCCGCTCCGAACGCGGGATGCTACCCCAGTGCTTGTGGTATTCTGATGATAGGATGGTGATGAAGAGAGGGAGAGAGAGAGAAGAAGATAGAAAAAAAAAACAATGAATAATATGAATAATAATGAACACTATGAAATTTATGTATTTTAAATGTACTAGTAAACGGTACTGATGCGAATTTTTAAAAAAAAACACGTGAAAGTACCTATTAAATATCTGATAATATTACCTCTGCATTAAAAGTATGAGTGTCATATGTACCAAACCTAGAAGGCTTAAGACTATTAATCTTACATATAATTCGTCACCACAGAACACACTATATCCCGGCCAGTGCATGCACAAGAACAGATACTTCACTTATTGTCACTAGCCGGTTCATTTGGGGGCCGCCTCCACAAAATGAACTGGGTGTGAGAGAGTGCACAAAAGCATTGTCAGATGTGAGGGACGGAAAATGGGTGAAATGAATTTATTTCCTTCCGAACCGAACGTTAAGATGTTAATCACCCACTTTACCTCTAAACTGGACTATAATATTACCTTCATTATAAATATGTCTGTTGCAAGTTGCTCCATATCCGGATCTTAACCCAGATGTGACATCCGTGAGACGTTATGGAGTGAACCATAAGCAGTTATCTCTTTTCCACAATTTGTGGGACATTGCGGGGATATATGTGGAACGACATCCATTTTCTAATGTTGTATATATGTTATAGAAAGATCCCAACTGGGACGTTGACGTTCGGACCAAATTTGGATATTCAGTGGACATTCGTGGTTGTCTGGGCACTTCTTACTTCACACAAAGGGCAACAAATTGTTATTCGATTATAAACTCCTCCTTTCACGTAACGCATTGTGTACAAAATGGAACGCAGGTTGTCAGATGACGCTATCAGCAGGGCACCACGTGAAAAAGACGCCCATTAGGCGCACCGGTGAAACACTCTGTCGACCGTCGTGGTGGTCCGTAACACGGCCAGCGAAGCAGCAGAGCCAGTTCGTACTGGAAATGCACGCTTGAGGGCTTCTGTGCCTTGCAGGCCGCAACGAGTACCGTCCCATATCATCCTCATTGTTGTGCTTGCTGGGGCCAGCTGAAATTTGCAGGGTATTCCGCCTCACGACGCGGGATCATTCCCCTTATTTTCTTTGGGAAGGGTGCCGTTGTCATGCTTGAAATTCTGCTTAATTTCTGCCAAAACACACACACACACACAAAAAAAAAACATACACATATAATAAAGTAAAGATGCAGTCTTCTGGTTCCCGCCATACCAAGTGGGCGAATGATGCTCAGTATGGCGGTTGATTTGCCGCCGGCTATAAGGCGAGCTCGTGTTTCTACAGTGTAAATGGAGGTTACCTCGGGCCATTGTGTTTTCTCGTAGAAGTGCAGTGTAGCGCGTCTTACTGAGCGTGTAATGGAGATCGTGGGCACCACAAACGCTCGCTCATTGCCTTGCCTCGACAAAGAAATGAGTGAGAAGTACGCAGACAGTGCGGACGTCGAAATAGTTTGTGAAGTGGAGCGTGCGACGTTAAGAGCATAGCAGCTGTTTTTTCTTCACTTTTATTATTTTATGGGCACTTTAGTTGAGCCTTGCAGCTTAAAAAGGGGTAAAGGAAAATACTCGCGTTCATACTATAGCAGAAACTCTCACGGGCTTCTCCGAGCACGCATGATATGTTCGCCTGGTTGTACGGTCCTGGATAAACTGATTGCCAATACAACTACAGCGAGGGAGAGAGAGAAAAAAAATGTGGCGGCAAAATGGTGCATATTCATTACGGAAAGCACTTCAGCCCGAACCCATAAGCTCGAGCGCACGTATATGTGCCGTTTTTGAGTCTCTGGCTAGATTTTCATCATCTTTATATCTTCTGCTATAGGGTGTGGGCTATATCTGCAACTTGCATAACTCAATAACGCATCTCTTGACACGCTAGGAATGTCGTTGATGACTCTACAAACCCATTCCAAGCTTCATATGTATATATACGAGCGTATGTACATCTTTTATATATATACAGTCAACCCTCGATTTATGAACACCCTTCGTTTCTCTAAAAATCGTCCATAAATCGAGGGATTCGTAAATCGAGGTCCAAAGTGTGCGGAACAAAAACAGATAATAAAACCACAGGATATCTGTTACAACACGTTCTATTTTGTGAAACACTTCGTAATTGGGTATTGCGCTGTACTTTCTACTGGGTTTATTCTGTTTAAAAGAAACAACAGA
>JARGYV010094490.1:0-11133 GCA_029532675.1 Ornithodoros moubata
GATTATCGATCGCTATAGGTGGATGTCCATTCGGATGCTGAGGTACTAAACATGAGTGTCGTCTCAGATACGAAACTGGAGCTCAGTGAACTCCGACCTGGACTACAGTACAATGCGGACGTGCGGGCTGCCACCAGCGCGGGATTAGGCACCGGCAGCACTGTTAACTTCTGGACGGTCAACGCAACCACGGACCGTGATCCAACTACTAGTACTATTTCAGGTAGTGTTGACTTTACCTCCCTGTACTCTCTCTCTCTCTCTCGAGCGCGCATTACATTAACAACATCCAAAAGTAACCATAAGTTGCGGTATGAAACAAGTTTTCTACAAATACAGTAACTGCTGCACATAGCTTTCATGCTTCAATGCTTTCATTATATGTGGTTAGAAATGACTATGCTTTGTGTATTCTTCGAGTGAAAACTATACAGTAGACAATATTCAAATAACGAACACAGGCACGAAACGAACTAATCAGAGGCGATCTAATATTTATCGCGTCGTTTTTCAGAGCCGAATAGCATACTACATATATCGAACACAGATATTACGAATCATTCTGTATATCGAACAATCGGCAACTTCCTTATTCGAATAGCGGAACGACCTTCTATGCCGAATGCTGTTGCCGCCATTTGTGATATATATGAAAAAAAAGGGGCTACAGGGATACATTTCTAGAAAGGGATGCTACATGATTCTTTTAGGGGCTCCCTGTAGTCTATTCTCAAAGGCAAAATAACCAGGGGACAAAGGAAGGTATGTAGGCCTTCCATATCAACTGCCTCAACAAGTCCAGAATACTCGCTTGATACCATGACCATCTACAGTCGACTTCGCCTAACCCACAGAAGTCCTCCAGTGGAGCCCACTTTAGTGTGACGGTGGTGTGCTCTCATCGAGTTCGATATATCCGCGCCTATTCGTAGAACGAACAGCATGAAAAATGTATTGTGTATACAATGAAAAGGTGGTAATTCTTTTTATGTAAACATTGGCGTAAAATTTTACTATTTTACTTAGTGAAAATGTTGTTGAAACCTTTGTATGCTGTCACTGACCGAGTCACGAATAGTTATTCCAGATCCACAACCAGTGATATCTTTGATGTACCTCTCAAGTGACCATTCAACAGTGACCCTAGAAGTAGAAGTATCACAAGCCACTGAGGCAAGGTAAACTATATATTTTGTTTACAATCACCAGTGCAACAGACCAATACTAAGTCTTCCATTCCCATCAGAGACGTGGACATTATGCTCGGGGAAGGCAACAATTCTTTTGCCATGGCTACAGTAACGATGATGCCAAACTCATCTCGAATCTTTGTCATCGGTGACGGCTTCTATTATGGGAATCACTACAATGCTCCCCTTCATCCTAACGGAAAGTACAGAATATGGGCCCAAACGTTGGGACCAGTAAGTTTTGTAATCGACACAGGTGTACCACAGTTGTGTGTACTCTCCAGTTTGTGGTAGAACTGCTTCCCATTAATGCTCTAGCGACCAATGGGAGCAGACATGCGGAAGACGGGAGGCTAGCTTACTCAGACTTCAGTTTTTCACATTTTCTGTCAGCTGGCAGAGTGCTGGTAAATAATCATGAGACCACAAATTAGAGAATACAACTGTGTTCAAAGCAGTACATCACAAACTAAATCAACCTCTCTTTCCAGACATTTCAGGTCTCTTCAAACGTCCTAATTGTGACAATAGGTAAAATTTTTAAAATTTTATTTGTTACCATGCCCGTTAAGAGAGAGTTTGTTGATGTACATTTATCTCCCTCACATTTGAAGATGATCAGTGTGAATGGCAATCAGCAAAGTAGACAGGAGAAAAACTTTAGGTAGATCAGAGGAAAGAACAGGTGCATGCATTGTAACAGCAGGTTTGCTTTACACAAAATGGCAATGACATCAAAGAAGCAAAAGGAGCATAGAGTATCATTAGACGAAAATGTATGTCGCAGTTTCAAAAAGATGTGTGGTTGTGTCTTCCCAAGGATGGATGGCCTTGTGAACTAAGTTGACCCAGTTCTTTAGTTGCATTCTTGATCATTCTGAATTCCCCACTTTCCTATTCAGGTTCCAACTGGGTGGTTGCTTTTAATGACTGTATATATGTGTGGTTGTGGCTTATGTTTAGCAAACTTTTGCAGCTAGTTTGAGCTCTGCATCTTTGTGTCGTCCATTTCCTCGCCCAAGCTCTGGCTTTTTCCACTATGGATGTCGCTGTAACACTTCAAATGATATTCTCTCAATTCTTAGATGAAGAACCGCAAGGCTTTCCTGTTGCCAAGGTTGCCAGCTACTTTACGCTTCACTTTTCAATTCTACTCATCGTCTCGACGCTGCTCATTCTCATCATTCTCGGGCTCATGCTGCGCATGATCCGCAAGAGCTCAAGGTAGAGTGAAAATATTGCCAATTGAAATGCCAGTGCAGAGGATGACTCATTGTTTCCCAGGCACAAAACAGTGACACTCTCTGGGTACAATGCTCCACCGGAAGAATGCATGCAGATGAATTTCTACTGTGTCAACGATAAGCCCGAAGTAGCTTATTTATAATTGCTGTAGTGAAGGCACATTTCTTTCACTCCTAGCAGATGTCTCCCAACATCGAGTTATCCTACTACATAAAATACCGAAATGACCACAAGGACAACATAATTCATATCAAGCACCGTGGTTGCTTCCAAGCAAACTGTACAATGAATCATGGTGAATACGAATAAGATGTCACATGCTTCTACAGTCTGTTTCTTTTTAGTAGATGGTTGTGGGAGGACCACTTCCAAAAAGCAAACTCCACGAAACTGGCGTCTTCCATACTCCAGTCTGGCCTCCTTCGACACTTTCCTGAATGGCAGAAACAGATGAGACTTTCAGACCTAACTCCATAAGATCCGAAACTCTGTAACAACTAACACATACCACAGGGCAGAGGTGGAGCCACTCGTTAAGCCTGTCGGCCAATAAGATAGCGTCTGGAGTGTTGTCTCCTTCAGAACAATACAGGAGTAAGAGGACTACGGGAATGGCGTCCGATACGCTGAAAGTGTTTAAATGTGTCTCAATATTCTGTCAACAGACGTCACAAAGACTTCACACCATTTCTCCAGAAGCGACCGTGTTATTCCAGAGCCAGGCATGAGGAGAACTCCATCCGAACTGATTTCGTTGGTGACCGGGTCTTGCTTCTCCAGCTTCTTCCAGTGCAGTGAAGACAACTTATCCTGTACTGTGTCCGTGACAGAAGGCGAACAGTAATAATGCACAGAGTACCTGCATCACATAGATGCCAAAAAAGTATGCCCTATTCAAGTCGTTCCAAGAAATATACAAGTTATGGGTACATAGGAAAAATGAAACTACGAAGGTGAGTATTAGACGTATCGTACCTAGAGTGCTCTGAGGGAGTGCTGAACTGCGACAAACAGCTGGATAGCATCACTACCAACTTGAAGTTCTCGCTTTTAATCCAGCTTGTGAGAAACTCACGGTATTCTGCTCTGCAGTTCTGAAAATGAGTACTACCCTATTATTATGGTCAGTGACCAACAGACAGGTGGTGTGATGGTCATGTAACCCGACCATCATCTTGACAACGTCGGGTGTGGGTGTTCTTACCGGAGAAACTGGTGTCCTTTGCTGTACTATAAGAAGTTTGCTCTGATGACATGCGTACACTGAAAAGAACATAAGAGGCAGGTGTGAAGGCAGCCCAAAGATGTGTGTGAGGGGGATTAATCTTAAGAGTACTTCAAGAAAATCAAGATCATATCATTCACATCTTATGACGTGTCTAGTAGGCAAGTAGACCACTAAAACGTGAGCAGACCACGGACAGGTAAGAAGAAATACCTTGACATGCTGTTGCAAGTCGGCTATCCCCGACCCTGTATGGATTTCCACCGACTAGAGGAAGCAGAGCGGTAGAATGGATGTATCCCACTAGTTCATTTGAAAGGCTAGAGAGCAGTAAGTCCACTGCTAACTGCGCTGCGTTACCAACAGATACCACAGGCTGCAATTGAAGTTTTATGTAAATACAGCTAACATGACAAGTCATATTCTCAACCACGCATAAATAATCCGTGCGTGAAACACTATATGAACAAAGTAGCAGATTATACTCACAAAAATCAAAGTGTACTCGTCCCATCGATGATTTTTGTAGGGTTTCAGTGCAACAAACATCGTCTCTGAACAAAACGGTCTCGTAGGATTATATGATTATACTCGCCCCCGCCGCAGGAAACCACTTTCGTTTGTTTTGGTTTCTATAACGCTAGCCGCATTGTTACAGGATATTGTTACAAAGATAATCAAATAAATAGAAAACTTCAATATAAAAATTAACATATAGTTATTAATTTTATATTTTTTATTGTTTCATGAGAATAATGAGCAAATTTTAATTTGAGATACTACACTAACAGATGGGCGTCGATTGTCAACAGAAGTCGTCGTCCGCTAGAAGGATTTAATCGTGTTCTGAAGCATTTCTTTCTTTTTCGTTTTTCTTTTACAGACATTGCTATCAAATCCTAGGTCACTGAAAGGTGGGACAAAACATGGATAACGTGAAACTTAAAGTACAGAAAGAGATCAAGAATATGAATTTGTTAAAAGAAACCGTGAACAGAAGCAGCCAGTTGACGAAAGGAATGTGCACCATTCTGTCCTCGTTCGATGACCGGCTCATGAAGCTAGAACGAACGATTCTACCCGTTTACCACGAAACTGGAAACCTTCAACGACGTCAAGAAAACATCGAAAAAACTCTCTCGCAGCTCGATGAAGTGATACAACTGTACAGCGTATCACAGTGCGTTGGTCCGGTTGTGCAGAAGGGACCGGGGGACAACCTGACCGAATTTCTCGATGCCATCGAGAAAATTCAGCAGGCGATCGATTATTTCGAAAAGAACAATCCCCACAATCCCGAAGCTGGGATATTACAGTCTCTGTTTCTGACTGGGTCGAGCAATTTGCAGACAGAATTTGAGAACTTACTGACGCGACACAGTAAACCAGTTCCTCCTGTTGCGATCTTAGATTTAGTGGACGATGTTGGCCTAGCCCCTGAACAGCTGCCAGCCAAAGTGGTTGAAGACTTGGCGAAGATTGCTGGCTGGCTTCAGAGAAACGGGGCCGACATGCAACACTTCGACACATATGCCACGGTGCGAGCACGAACACTGCTCAAATCAGTACAGGTAGGCCCCCACCTTATCGATTTATCGTTTACTCATGTATTACCAATTTTTCACCATAATATGTTGCAGGGCCTCCGAGAACACCAGAAAGCCTGTTCGGGCAACAGTGCCACCTTGCTACACAGTTCTCCGCAACTGGGGGGTCGTAAGAGCCGTGAAACTCCACCTCGTAGGGTTTCCCGCAGATTTCAGGAGGCCCTTCTACGAGGTCTCAAGCGTAGTGACACAGCCCTCTCATCAGAACCCAAGGAGGAAATCGTGGAACAAGAAATCGAAGCCTACCTCACACTGCTTACTGCAGTTTGTAGACTGGCACGTGCCGAGCACGAGCTCTTGCAATCAATCGTGAAGAAACTAGAGGGAGGATTCCTTGCACAGGTATGAACATGGACCAGTTAGCACTGGGGGATAGTATAGGTGGCATATGGTTAAAATGCCGACTGTTTGATGAGAACGACACTTCAGCCTTGAGTTGTTCCATAAATGCTCTAATTTCAAGTACATATTAACCTGTAATGAAAGCTTGTATGGATGTGTGAGCCTGCAAAACTTGTCTTTCTTTGAAGGTGCTGCTGCCTGCTCTAGAATCTGTTACCCAAGAGGGTGAAGGTTTGGCCAGCCGTGTCAAGCGCTGTGTTGCGAGACACGACTTTTTGAATGTGCTCTCCCTCTTCCCAGTTCTGCAACACCTACGTCAGCTTCGCGAAGAGTACGATGCCACCTTCAACCTTGCAGGTGGTGAAGCTGGCAGAAAGCTGCCTTCACTCGCTGTCATGCTCCAGACGACGCTGAACAAGGCCCTCGAGGAGCTCGTAGACTCCATTAAAAATGACCCAGATACCAAAATGCCTCGTGACGGAACAGTGCACGAACTTACAAGCAACGTTATGATGGTTCTGGAACATCTGCTTGGATTTATAGACTCTGCCGGAGCGGTCCTCGCGATTTCTGACGTTGTGTCTTTCACACAGAGCCGAGATCCAAACAAGGCAGCCCTTGCGCAATATGTGACAAGGGTCTTGTCAGCCCTAGGGCTTGCCCTGCAGAACAAGAGCAGCAAGTACGAGGATTCGGCTCTTCAGGCAGTCTTTCGGCTCAACAATTTTCATTACATCTTAAGGACGCTGCACAAGTCTGGTCTTCTGGACGTTGTCCACACATACGAACGGACGCTGGGACAGCAGTACCAGGAGAATATCCGCGACCAGAAGCGCCTGTATTCGCAGAGCTGGAGCAGAGTTCTTCACTATGTACTTGAGGTGGACCGTCCATTATCTCCAGGAACAAAACTAAAAGATAAGGACAGGCAGAGCATCAAAGATAAATTTACGGGATTTAACAAAGAACTGGAGGAGATGTTCCGCGTTCAGAAAGCATATGCAGTCCCCGATGTAGAGTTACGCGAGGCTCTGAAGCGTGACAACAAGGAATTCATCCTTCCCAAGTACAAAGCATTTTACGACAAGTATGCGGCAGTTCCGTTCACAAAGAACCCAGACAAGTACCTCAAGTACTCGCCCCTAGACGTCTCAAATTTGATTGACAGGTTCTTTGATGCAGCTGCTTAGCCGTCAATACGTTCAACAGCTGGGGAAAAAAGGGAGGAAAAGATTTGGACATGTTTGTTTTCTATGTATTTATTGATTGTTGCACAGAATAAACTTTTCGTCACGAAGACCACGGAAGTGTCATGGGCTGTGGGTTTTGAAGGTACGTCATAACCACGGCAGAGATGGAAAGCCTGAAAGAAACAATTTTAATCGTAGTATTTCAGCCTTGTGTAATACCACCACATACATAAAGCTGCTCAGAATCTGTTTGGTGTCGTCATTGACCCGCGAATTGGCAAAGCTGATGCTGGAACAGTAGAGGGCAACCCAGGCGCACCACTTGAGCTGAAATAACCATGGGTAACTGCTCATTAAAATACCTTATTAATTTGTTTTCGGCGCGCTCCTAACATGTGTCCTCGTCGTACCTTAAGCATAAGGCCGCACATGCTGAAGATCATCGACAAAACATTCATGTAATCTGGCGTTGGGTCATCTCCAGGTGATGTTCCTGCAGGAGGTATCTTGTATCTGCACCCAACAACGTGTGGTATGAGTTAGGACCTTAAGAACAACGTTACACCATGCATAACACTCCCGGAAAACGTTAAAACGACTGGGCAACTATTGCAAATGTTCCGTCTGTGTCGTTCTATTAACATGCTTGGTTCTTACGCTCGGAGCTTGGTGCTTACCTCACTATTTTATCGGGCCTTCTAGGGTCATTTGCATTGTTTGAAGACATGTTTATATGCCTCTGTGGATTGAGAACACAGCTAAACAGCACTAACTTAATTTTTCAAGCAGCCACACGAGAAGCGGCGGAGGCAGCCATATTTAAATGCAGCTTCCGTGTGCACAGTCACGTGATAAAAGCAGATACATAATCTCATAAATACAATGAAATGGTTTATATGTAAAGTTAGTTTAAGTGAATATTTTTTAAAGAATGGTATTAAAGAACCACCAAACAGCTGGGAACTAATACAATCGAGCTGGTGGATGAACTCCTTTATTGGGTGCGGAAGCTCGTGCAACTGCTGAGCTGAGCTCTCCTTGCGGATGAATACACACGCGTAGCGCGCGCGTTTTGAGGTTTGAGCGGGTGAAGCGAAGAGAGGGAAGGCTGTGCCTAGGAGAAAAGATCGTGTTCGTACTTGTCAGCATACTTGTTAAGTTATTAACGTAGTTGTCTCACAGAACGTAAGCTTACATAACCAAATGTTACGTTCAAATAGATTAACGAAGGAGCTAGAGATATTATCATCGCAGCTTCCGGCAGGAATCAGCTGTTGTCCAAAAGATGATGCGTTGGACCAATACGAAGCAGGTACGAAATGTTCCTCTTCAAAATGTTTTCCAGCTCAGTGTTTGGTGCCTCTTCAAACAGTGATATCAGGAACTCCTGGTACACCATACGCAGACGGAAAATTTAAGCTGAGCATAAGCATACCAGAGAGGTGCGTATATATAACAGCGTAATACTGTGCAGTAGCTGGTGTCCTATTTGCAGATACCCCTTCGAGCCGCCAAAGGCGCGATTTGAAACGCAGATATATCATCCAAATATTGATACTGCAGGAAGGATATGCCTCAGTGTGCTTCAAATGCCTCCCAAGGTATACCCAGAAAGTAACATTTTTTGCGTCGTATAATTGCTTGATTTATCATAGGGTGGATGGAAGCCATCACTCAACATAAAGACTGTCCTCCTCTCCATCCAGCTGTTGATGAACGAACCTAATCTTGATGACCCACTTATGGTCGATATCGTAAGTAAATCAATCGAAGTGATGGACACCACCAAACTGTGCTCTCCTCCCCAGGCAGACCAGTTCAGGTTGAATAAGCCACTATTTCTACAGCAAGCAAAACAATTCACGACAAAGTATGCCAAGGGGTAAAGGCTGGTTAAGTTACTTTTTCTTCCACATTATTTATTGACAACAAGGTGCATGCATGGCACTTCCTTGTACACAACATTTGTTGACATCTGCATATTAAACATTATACATAAGTTATGGCACAGCTTTACATTTTATTTTGTGCGCTTTAAGATTGCCCTCATAACCTCTCTGAAAACTGTGGGCAAGGATGAGTGACCCCAAGGTCTTTCCAGTAAGTCCTCGATTTCCTGGAAGGTCCGAGTTTCGTAAGTGTTGTACAGCTCCACCAGACCCAGTTTGTTGTAGATTGCCTTCACAGCAAGCTCGTCCACCTCTCCTGGTTTGCCGCGACCAAAATGTGCCTAGAGGAACGGCACATTGTTTCACTTGTAGTTTGCATCCTCTTTCATTATGTTGACAACCTACCTTGAATGTTTCACATTGATTATTATCCATGAGTTGGAGAGCTTTGACTGCCAGCCAGCTGCACTTTCCATCCACTATATCCGTACCTATTTTCCCCAGGTGGACAGGGTCACCGTAGCAGTCCAAAAAGTCATCCTGGACTTGGAAGGCATGCCCTATCTTGAGTGCCACTTTCTCAACTTCCGCATGTTGATCAGGGTCACTTATTCCGGCCTGGATTAGAGAGAAATTTCTCCGCATGTAATAGTTTTTCGTCGTGGCACATTACTGTACCAATCTGCTTCAACACAACTTCTGAACAACATCAGTTTCATATTCCATTCCATATTAGACCTTACAAACATTTTTCAAACGGTACGCAAGGCTCAGAAAGCTGTTTCAGTTTCATCACTTACGCATGTTTGGCACATTACACGTAACTACAGATGTTTGTGTGAGTAGTGAAAGCAAGGCAGCCAATGAACCGATTGTGTTGTGGCACTTAGATGTTCTGAGTTGCTACATCATAATATTATAACAGGGTTTCACTGCCAGAGCAGTACTGCAGAATATAAGTTACAAGGATTGCATACCACATACATGCCAGCACGTATTGGCAGTACGAAGGAATAATATGCAGTCTTGTGCTGCACAATGGTGGAGTAGCGCTCGTCCGTAAATTGACTGAGGTCAGGCACCACGCCTTCAGGATTTGAGAGCATGTCGAGGCATTGGCCTTCAACTGTGGCGAAATTGGCATCGAGGAACAGTTCCACAAGGTCCTGGTGCACCACAAGGTTGCCTACGTTTTGGCGGAGCACTTTGAACACGGCACCCTGGAGGAAGAAGGAATCGTTGATGGCACGGAGTCCCACACCTTCTACGGTGTACCAGCTGGGACGGCCGCGGCGCATCGTCGACTTATCCATAATGTCGTCTGCTATTAGGAAGTAGGCCTGGAGCTGCAGAAGACGAGAGAGAGAGTAATGATTACAAAGCAATCTACATTTATGAACATCGCACCAGTTCGATGCACCAGCCAACTAGGCAAGCTAGTTCGAGGTTATCCTGCAAGGTTTCTTTGTCCGACAGCAGCTGGTAGGTGTGGACGACAGCCATGAGACGATTACGTTTCCCATGCGGGACGTTGTAATCCAATACCTTGACAGAAATGGTAAGCTTAAACGTGGTTTAGTGCAGCCACGATCACCGCTTACCTGTCTGAAGGTCTTGGCAACAGCTGCCATTGGTGATCCCTGTCTTCCACTCGTCAGGTCAGAGACAATTTTTTGGTAAGCCTTCTCAACGGGTTCGTCAGTAGGGTGCCTGACGAGCAGCCTAAAAAGAGGAGTGCCAAGGAAATTTTGATAAATATGTGGAAGCATGTTGACTTGTTTTCATCATCCTGACAGAAGCACTTTAATGCTTTTCAATGCAAAGTGGGTGCTAACCAAGCACGAACGAGCGATTACATACCCAAGCTTGCTGTGAGGCTATGGCAGTAGTTTATATGCAGCTAAATAGTTGTTTAGAGGATCCAGATAGATGAGTGTACATATTTACATTAAGTATTCTGTAGTGTGTGACAGTGGTGGTCTTTAACTAATAGTATACCCCAAAAAAATGTCCTTAAGTAACAAAAGGAGGTCTGCATAATGCCCTGATGTTGTTTCCTCAGTCCTCCTATAGATGCCATTTTCCTATTGCCATTGCCATGAGTCGTATGCCATAGGTAGAAGGAAGCAACTTTTACCTGTACATGATGACAGATATATCTGCGTGCATAAGGAAGTTGTTTAGAATATTACACATAGGAAGGGCAAGAGGAAGTTCTCTCGAAAGAAGGCCAGAACAGATTTCTACTCTGTTGTTAATCGTGGTAACTCAAAACATGCCTTTCATACCATTAATTAACAAAAACGCTTAACTGATGCGAAAGTTAATGTATGCCGACTGCAATCGTAGATAAGTCGCATGAGCGTGTCGTGAGAAAAGTTCTGAATTCTGCCACAAAAACAGTTTGCTCTGAATAGGTGCTGCTTTTTTTTTTTTTTTTTTTTT
>JARGYV010094518.1:0-13100 GCA_029532675.1 Ornithodoros moubata
GGATAGATGTGTATTGCAGCCTATGTAACTGGGAAGGAAGGAAAGGAAGACAGTGCGCCCCTTCGACAGCTTAGGACATACACAGCCGGGTCTCACATCCTTCGGTGATGCCGCCAAGCCCTCCGAGGGAACATCAGGATAGACACGCCTATTAGTGATATACTTTCTACATTCTTTACCCTCCCCCTTTTTTTCGTGTTTTCTTTTCTTTCTTCAGAAAGGCATTTTTGGACACGATGCGTGGACTAAATCACTTCAGTTCATTCGGTGTTCTTCATCTTCAAACCCTAACTAGAAAAGCAAAGCTCCACTGGCTTTTCCTCGTGCAGTTTCGTGCACAAACACGCGTGGGCCCCGTCTGCATCTAGTTGTCCTAGTTCTCAATGTGACGATCTCCTCTCCGTCGTACTTCCCACCTCTTGACGTAACGTATGACGCACGGTTGATGTAATTGATCCCCTTTCATGCAGGAACCACTCGAATTCTTCGGAAAAGGCGGCTATGCGTTACGTGTCTCTGGGCCGGCCTAATCCCTGCGAAATGCGGGATACCCTTACCGGGTCGACTCACCAAAAAAAAAAAAAAAAGTCTCAATGTGTCACTTTTTCTTTTGTGAGTTGCAATGAGGTTACATCCTAGTAAGCCTAAAAAACAGGAAACCAAACTAAACTAGCAAAACTGACACACAAAAAATAGCTGAACAAACTGATACAGTGTCAAGGACGCAACAAAGCGATCGGATCAGCCGTTTACATCGTGGTTACATATAAACTTCGCAGCCGACAGAAGCAAACAAGCTTCTAAGTGCTTTTTTGTTTCTGATGGCGCTTTCCCTCCCACTGAGGTGGTATTTTGCACCACTCTTGGAATATATATGCTTCCTGACTTTTACTAACGAGGACCTACGCCACTGTACATTTACCTATTTTTCTGGAAGCTTCCTATTAGTTCAGTAGTAGTTCTCATTGGTTATTATGATCGTCATTACATGCGACAGGTATAGACAAACTGACCATGAGGCATTTTTTTCTTTCACGAGCTGCACTGGTCTGAAGCTGAACTAACGTAACTATCCGTTCGATTGATTTGGAAAAGTAATATCCGAATGAACCTCCACCGGGCGTACGTTTGTGAACGGTTTCTATTTATGACACTTTTATCGCTTTTATTTTGTTTTATTTTATTTTTAAAAAATGAGGTGTCCTTTGAGGGCGGCACACTCTAAAACCAAAACTTCAGCCTACAACATATGTTTTGTCATGTGTTTTGTGGGAACATTTTAAAAGATCGACAGATGTTTTACGTGAAAAGGTGACAGTTATAACTTTTGTTGAGAAAAAAAAAAAAAAAAATAGAGAGTGAGGCTCCCTTCTCTGGGGAACCGGCGACTGCAATGCTCTTATGTGCTGCATTGTACACAGCATAGCGTCTTGAAAATGAAGGGGCACTGCGTTGAATTAAGGGTCTGCTGGCCAACGGGTCAGCGAGGTCTGTAGCACTCGACGATGGCATC
The DNA here is from genome assembly GCA_029532675.1 of Ornithodoros moubata. Taxonomy (NCBI): domain Eukaryota; kingdom Metazoa; phylum Arthropoda; class Arachnida; order Ixodida; family Argasidae; genus Ornithodoros; species Ornithodoros moubata. Next base: position 1,514 of record JARGYV010094518.1, read on the forward strand.
ATACTTCAGGAAAACTTCAATTATATGCTTCACGTCTTCCACTACACTGCATTGGCTGCAGTTCGGAGAAAAGACCGTCCCGAGTCTGTATAGGACACGAAGCATTGTAGGGGACGTTCAATCTAGGCAGTGTCCATGGCGTACGAAACCGCATCTCAGGGCCGAGATCTATTAGGAGCGACATCCGTGACCCAGTGGTTTCGGCTAAGCTGCAGCTAGTGTGTCGATTATTGTCTTAGCATCGCCTTTTGTAAAGTATGTATCCTGTGCTTGGGATCGGCTTCTGGTGTGGGCTCGTCGAGCGGCGCTGTCCGCAGCCTCATTTCCCGGTATCCCGCAGTGACTGGGTACCCACTGAAGAACAACGTCGTGGCCCATGCTCGTTGCCTCATGATGCACTTTAAGAACATCGTATACAAGTGGGGTCAGGGAGTTTCCGTGAAGTTTTATTCGCCAAGGCTTGCAATACACTTTTCGAATGCATAACTTCATGTTGTGCACTTCTCACACAGCGCGTTATCGCTTTAAAGGGACAGTCTCGTACAGAAAGATCGATTTCGAAACTTTAGTGAAACAAGAATCGTTAGTACTAATGTAAGACAGCATCGAAAGCCCATGGGCAGCTGGGCAATAGTTTTCGAGAAATTTAACAATATAGTAGAGAGAGTAAACGACGGATGTCACATGTTTTTATCATCTCCCTCCTTTTACTCCCTCCATCCATTTACGAGACTGGCGATATAGCTGCCGTTTTTGTGATTTGGTAAAGCTCTGCGAGTATGCGTTTGGTCACGAGCTGAACTACTGTGGACCTGATCAAGGCAATCAATCTCTGTTTGCAACCTTATTTGGAGAAAACCTCTTTTTTGCCTATTAATTATCTATGCTACAACTATCTTGGCACAAAAAGGCCCGCTCTTTTAGCAGATACGGATAAGATTCGAACGATATCTAAATCATGGATCGAAATATGCATCTAACACCCCCGGTAGGGGTGTTTATATAATATTTGAGGTGAACCTATGCGTGTGACGTGTCTCATATCCATCCGTCCCAGTGCGTGCGTCTGGCTGCGCTATATCCGAGGTCGCACGTCACACTCTACTCAGTGACGGGTCAGCAGCCAATGAAGTGCTATTGCGACAAAGGATCTTCGGGTCAGTGGGGCAGTGACAACTCACGGGAAACACTGCAATTATACAGCTACATGGAAGGACATCCAGTAGTTGTTTTCACGTATACCGTAGGACCGAGTTCAGCGTTGCTTTCATATACCGTTGGAGACGGCCTGGGTGCCAGACTTTTAATTCTTGTTCTCTGTGGCGAGCGGTTTTGGCTACTCTTGTATATTCTATCTGCTATTCTGCTTGTATTCAGCACAGCTGTTCGTTTTACGCGGCTACTGTTGTCGTTGAAGAACAATATTTTGGAGTGTGCGGCTTTCATATGTTACCTTAGTAGCCAAAGGGCTACCCTAGTTGATGTAAGTAGAGAAAGCAGTCCGCTATGAATCATTTCAACGGCAGCATCAAACTCACTACAAGATCGGAAACAAGAGTCGTGTGGGGTCTGGCTTTTATAACAGCTATAGCTCGGTACAACCCGCCATTAAGGGATCTGCATAATAATGAGCTCCACTTTTTGGTAACAGCCGCTATCTATTTCTGCCTCAGCACACATGAACAAGGTTAACCCGTTCCCAAGCGGCGGTTTCAAGTGCAGCCTGCATCGAGATTGTATAATGGAGGTCGTTGCTTTCGGCACCGTTAGCCCAGAAAAGTTGAATGTGCGCTGGTCGCAGAAGGCAAAGATGTCTTTCATTCTAAATACTTCACACGTATCGCTTCTCTACGAACTGTCTATTTCAGGGTCTATTTCAGGGTATTTCAGGAGTTTCAGGGTTCGTCCGTGCAGGACATGACTCGACGGTGTTGGTCAAATATATTATGTACAGTATGACGATAAAGTTTATCTTCAGTCGTGCTGCCGAAATATCACCCAAAACTAGCCCAATAATTGATCAAATTCTAAGCTTTATTGTGCAGGTTTGCGCAGAACTTCTGCCACAAGCTTTTTCGGTAATTTTAGCGTACCCTTACGCCCAGGAATTTTTCGTAATTGCTGAAGATGAGCAATAATAGTTGCCTTGTGTAAATCTGGTGAACCGTGACACATATAGTAAACGACGTACTCTATAGTCTTATTTTTCTTACATCTGGTGGCTGTGTTGGCATTGCTTGCTGTAGCAGTCTCCCTACGAACGAATGACGTCGCAACTACCGCAGAAGGGACCTCTTACTGGCCGCGAGAAAAATATCCGGCACATCCTACGGTATGGGATTTGATCTCGGCACTTCCCTGTCCTGTTTCTAGTCACTATTCAGAAATATGTGGCTCAATCACCTCATTCGTCGAAACCGGTGGGCATCCGTCTGTGTGTGGGGGGGTGTTTTTTTTTACATTTATTTTTCTTGGACTTTTTTACGAAACGGAAAGCAGAAGGTATCATTGTGAAGTGTGGTTGCTTCTTGCAATGCCATGCCATGAGGCTGTGTTTTTAGACCGTAATTAAATGGGCACTTTGGCAGCTTTAATGCAAGTGGAGTAACTGTCATTACTCGAACGATATAAATATCCTGGCACGAACGCTTCCCATATCTCCAAAATTAGAGCGCAGTGGCTATCGAGAACAGCCGCCAACGTAATGGAGCATCCCAACTGGTGCAGCGTCTACATAGACGGGTTTTGGACACAAAGAGAGAAACAAAGGTTGCCAGCAAATTTAGAGAAGGCACCAACCGGCCTACATACTGCTTGTCTTCGTTAAATAGGTAGGCTTCTGAGTAAACAGACACGATATTGATGTTATACGTGACGAGGGCTCATAGAAAAAATGGAGCGGAATTCTGAAATGTTGCTAGAGGAAAAGTCTTCTACATGTTCTTTTGTGACGATTTTTTGTTAAAATAGTTTTTATAACCGATATTTTCTCCGGGAGAACAAAATCTTATCGCATCGTATTGTCAGAACAGTGTGAAAAGCGGTGAGAGTGGACTCGGAAGTCCTTTTTTTAATAACCTCCCATCGTGAGCTTCCTTCTGGCCAAGATTGAAAGCAGACGCGATATCCTCATCTGGCCGTGTGCGAGTGGGCGAGCGGCGGTTGTTCCCTCGGCTGAGTGGCCGTCCCAGTTGAGGACGGGTTTTTCCTGCCGATCTCAGCGCCACCACAAAACAAGAGGACTTCTGCCAGAGTCAGTAGTTGCTGTACATCCGTACCGGTGAGCATCAGCTGACGAGTTCTGCGGCTCATACCGGAACAGTCCAAGACAGCATGGCTTTGCTGTTCTTGGTCGCCTTACTGGTGATCTCCGTGCAAAGTTCCGGTGAGTTGTGATGTGCTGTGACCGAATTAGGCTGTTTCCTTCCTCCTCCTGTGGATTACTTTACGACGACGGAGTTTTGTATAGAGTGGTGCGACGGATCGTGGCTGTGTCGTTCTGGATACTGCTGTGTCGTTCCTTTTGGTGTCTATGGTTTTGTGTGTCGTTCAGGTATAGAGCGAGATAGGCTTGTTTGTGTGATAGGATGGTGCGTGTGGTGATAGGGAATGGCACATGGAAAGAAAGCTGAATGAAAAGCAAGATAGAATGCAAAATTAATGCATCTTCCAGTAAGAAGTTGAAATTTGCCTTTAATTGACAAGCCAGAGGCATTCCTTAATCATAGAAAAAACGGAAGCCAGTACAGGTGGCATAACACATAGCCTTGTAGTAAACAAACAGCGTAACGCATGTAGGACCGTCCCATATACTTTATGCACCGCGCCTTATTTTGTCATGTTGCATGCGGGCCAGATTATTGCCGCTTCCCGAGACGAATCGCTTCGTGAGCTCCACAGCGTCGCATATCCTTATGATAATCCGTCAGATTGACACCGCTGATCATACATAAGCACAGAACAGAATTTCTAGCTGCTATTAAAAAAAAACAAACAAAAAACGGGAAGGAGGATGATCCGAAGCTCGGCGCATCCAGATCACGTACCAGTGTTGCATTGGTCCATACTTTTTTTTTTTTCCCTCCCTTGTCACACGCAAACTGTTGTATACAAAATCCGTGACGGTGCAACCTACAAAGTCCTGGTGAATTGCGTGGAAGTTATACGTCGAAATTTGCTTCCTCGAACGCGTTGCCCACATCTCCATGAATACGGTTCATCCATTGTCGTGCGGCCTTCGCTTATCCGGTTCCGGACATGTGCTTTTTTTTTCTTTTTTCTTTTGCAAAACATAAGCTCTATCAACATAAACTTCGCCACGAGGAAATGGCAGCGCGTTTCCGGTTGCAGGACTATACTTTATGCTTACACCACAGACAGAAACAAAATGCGCGCCATCTATGCAGGTACAAGTCTGAGAGATTTAGGGTCCATACACATCAGCTGCTCCGGCCCTCCTGCACCTATATACTTAACTTCGTGGCCCGAAACAGAAGAACACACACGCACACAAGAAGTGATAAAAAGTTATTTTTTCTGTTTCTGTACAAATTCTTGTTCGCTGTGGAAATAGACGTAGAAGCACGCCGAGAAGAAGCGTGATAGTAGCAGTCCCCTCTGTTGTTTCCCTCAGCAGACGATCTCGGATGCTGACACATGACAATGACAAGGTTATCAAAGGCTGACGGACAAGACTGATAATTGCCACATGTTCTTGTCATCGTTATTCTTGGTCAGCTAGCAATTTCGGCAAGGACAGTGAAGCTGTCCAATAAACTTTTGCAAAGTCGATAAGGACGTGCAAGCATTTTTTCGTGTTACAAAGCGTCATGAATTTTCATTTTGTCTCTTTGAATTTACGCGCCGTAAATTGACCAGGAAGTCAACAGCGTTTTTCTGCTTGAATACGGTGCCGCTGTCTAATTTACGACAAGCCGGAATCGTTAACGTAATGAACTGACTCTCTGTTGACACAGACTTGCTGCTGTGTCTCATATCCCTCTGTCTCATATCCCCCTGTCTCATATCCCCCTGACTCATATCCCGACTTGGACGAGACGAGGATCATTCGGAAAGATTGAGGACTTCCGTAGACAATGGTTGTTTCGGTGCTGATGTACCGTATCGCGAAATAATTTTTCTCTTCCCTCGAGCCTTAAGTAACGGCGGGACGCTTTGAAACCGGTTGGAGAGCCCAGTCACTCTGCCTATTGTCTGCTCTATGAGAGTGCACTGACGCGGATCCAAATAACGTGACGCAAACAGGAGGTCTGCCTACTCAGTGGAACCTGGTGCAGACGCTGATACGTTTATATCTGCATATAAACGTATTTGCTAGATCATGCTATGCTATATTTGATAATATTTTTATGCCATGTTAAAGCGCTGTGGTACATAACACTTGAAGCCTCGATGAACACTACAAGCAAAAACAGAGATGAAAAAAAAAAAAAAAACAAATATCGGAGAGGGTAGCAATTCAAAGCTCAGGACTCATTCAATATGAAAGTAGGCGAGAAAAAGTTCGTTATTTTTAACGGAAGATTTTCTAAATCATGTTACTTATATGTCAGGAAAATTAATTACTCATAAAGGACACGCACATATATACATGTCACGTTCTGGATGAAGCTGACTCAGTTGAAATGTTTATTTGTAGATCGTTTTCCCATTTTGCTTGTTCAATTATACGAAACCGCACTTATGTACGGGCACGAGTCTGTGCAGCTCAGTATAACGTATCCGCGTCCTTTAAGGGTATTCATTCTTTTTTCTAGGAGGATTTGGAACAAGGCTCTGATTGCGTATGGGGAAACTTTGTTACACCTGTTTCATGCAACAATGATGCGAAATTGTTTCTCGCTTTCATCGTAGGAACATCTGAGTCTACTTTTCAAAATCTGTGTTGTTGCAATGAAGTGGCTAGTCAGAAAAGGAAAGAGAACGTCTGATTGAGTGTGTGAAGATATTTTCTGCCTGGTATCCGTTTGTTCTGAGCGTTGTGTCATCGGGCTCTCTTTACTTAGTAAAGCTTAGCACTAAGATTGCAAATGAGGATGCGCTAAGTAGTAGCCCTTTCCTTTGTGTACAATGTGAAGAGATTTTATAACGGCAACGGAGGCCGCATTGTGGTCGAAAAAGGTTATGCCAGCGCTAAATAGCAAATGCTTCCACATGGAGACGAAACGATACATAGGGTAAGATTTATTCTCTAAGAATAGAACTTCACCGCATAATATGTTGATACCGAATCAGATTTCATAATTACAGCAGCTCATTTACTCATTGGTCACTACGTCTATATACCGGATGATAATCAGGTGGGATGTCATTCATTGGTCCTTTTTCTTTTTTTCGTTTTTCGCTGCTGGTATGCACCTACCCTGTAGCAAGTGAATGAACGATATAATTTTTCTCGTCGTTTGTCAAGCTGCTTGCGACAGAATCTTCACTTGAAATCTTAATTTTTTTACTACCCTTTAACTAGTTGATTATTATTATTATTACCGATTATCCAGTAGCCCGTCCCATTTGGTGTCGACATCTATATATGTTTCTCACTATATTCATTCAATGCAATAGAGGACTCGGCAAGAGACTCCCATAATGCTCAACGGATTTCTGACAGGCGCCTTATCTGGCATCTTCCGTGCCCCTACATCGGCAAACTCTGCTCTATTTGCAGACCTCGAAGAAAACCAGTGGGTAGTTATCACGTCTTCCATTCTCACGGAACTATCTGATCCGATTTCCGAGATCTGCCCCGGCACGTCTTGAAAATATAGAGGGTTGACTTCCGTTGGACGCAGACGCAGACGACGGGCCTCCTCCCGTCGTGATTCGCGGAGTGGTTGTGCGGTGGTGGTCGTCTGCTAGCGTGCTGACCCGAATCGCGTGGCCCGCTTTTTTGAGAGCCTTTTCTAGGTCGACAGGTCGTTGCCGTCTCTCGCAAAAGGAAGACGACTGCACGTATTTTACGTTGAGCCAAACTGTTGCTGCAGACATAATTGTCGATCGTCCCGGATGGACGGAGGTTGGGATCGAGGCAGAGTTATCGCGCTATGCGCGATGATACAGATGATCGTAATATGACAAATGGTCGTGATCGATTGCTTCTCAATATTTGTAGAGGTTCTTTTAAAACTAAAATGTCATGCGCTGATCTACGCAAGAGCGTTATACGATCATGCAATCTATCGAACAGAGTATTGATATGAGAGGTTAGTAATTATCTAAAAGTTCATAAACTTTATATTTAGACGTTCTAGGTCTAAATTACCGCTCATATCATGGTGTCACTCCTTAATTAATGCGAGTCACTGCAGTACAAAACAGAGTGCCAAAGCCAAACAATGTTACAAGCTACACATGCTACCCTATCAGCTGGAAGGATTCGATCTCATCGTTTCACTAACTGTAAATGAAACAAATAATTTACTAACCAATGAATTCATTGATTATTAATACGATATAGATATTTAGTCCTCTTTTTACGTTACGTTTTCCTGGTGCAAGTATGCGCAGAGTATCTTTACAGGCGCTCATTGGAACGGTACTTCAGCATATTGCAGAAAAGATGATATACGTATCGTCCAAAACCAAAGTTTGAAACGCTGTCAATGACTTTTGTAGCTTTGCAGAACAAAGTGATATGCTTGCTGACCTGATTTCGTTAGTAATGACAGACAAAGGCTAGTCATTATGACTGGCATTCCTGCTCGCGTGCGCCTAACACTTCCGTCTTCTTCCACTGTTTGAGTAGCTGATCACACAGAAGATTCTGACTGTATGACATCAGTCGTTCAACGGCCCCGTTGTGTTTCAGACTACTACTTCGTTCTGAGGTGATGGTTTCGTGTTTCCTAATAGCTTGATGCCCTTCCCCGAGTAAGAAGAGACTCACCCCTTCACAATATTCTTTATAACAACAACAATAGCCCTTTGATACCCTCTTCTACGTGCTTTGGATGGTCATACATATCACATGAAACCGCGCTGTACACAACCAAGCTTTGCATATGAAATGATGCCTGTCAGTCACAATAGTTCAGTGTCTGTGGATATTGTAAAATGCTTTATCGTAGACAATGCTGTTAAGAAGTTAGAAGGCAATTACTAAGGACCTAACCCCGGATAGAGCGTTTAGAACTTTGTTGCATAACACAAATTGTCGTTCATTTCCAAGGCGAGTAAGTGTACCCTGTACCCGTCTGCTCTTCGTAAAAATATACAGGTCTCTTTCAGGTCATCTAGCTGTACAACAGTAGCTGAAGTTTAGCAGTGAGGACCTGCTGAGGGTCTATCGCCCTTACCATGCAGTCGTCACCTGGTTCTTTTTCATTATAATGCCACCAAAGATACGGATTTGTAAGCCGACTCCATATTGTACGGAAAAGCCTGTGGCACCTAACGGCAACGTCTTTGCCGTTTTGTGCTCGCAATGACTGTCCAAAGCGATATGACGTGGACATTAAAAGAAGGGCTTTTTTATTGAAATGGCTAACTACCCGCGATTATTTATCTCTCTCTCACTGTCGTCTATGTTATTGTATATTCCAACATGTTTCATGCAATGAACATGAGCACTTCGCTACCACTGAAACACGCGAGGCTCCCTGCGTGTATGGCTAAACAGAAAACTTGTGTGCATACCTGTATGTGCAGATGTGAAGGACGGTCACTGTCCACCCCTGGAAGCTTTGACCGAAAGGGAGTGCCCGAGCAACGTGACTGCAGAATGTGAAACAGATGTCAACTGCGAGGGTCCCTACAAGTGCTGCAGCAACGGATGCTACCACACGTGCACCAGACCACTCTATACGGGTATACATCTCACTTTCTTGAGAACACTTTATTTAGGCCCCTCTATAGCCAACTGTTTGTGAAGACTGGACGGGATTGAACCAGGCGCTATTTATTACTGGGGCGCACATCTTCATTTTGACCGCCTTTTTCCGCGGTCTTAATTCATATCCACTTCGTATAAATTAAGGCATCAATTTTAGAAAGCGTGTTCAGGATGGAGAAATACTTTGGAAGAGGTTAATGTACGTGACGAGAAACATTTCTCAGGACTCTTAATCCTAAAAGTTAAGCGCGGTCTTCTGCGCTTGGATGGCCGGAAAGAAATGCTTAACAAGGAAGCTCTTTTCTATTTTCTTCTCTTCCACCTTATAATCTTATACTGTTTCCGTTAAGCTTTCTGATGGCGTGGAATTAAGGAATTCTCAATTATGTTGTGGATTTTCAGCGTGTTAGGTGATCAAGTTCTCTTTCTGGAGTGCAACAGTGGACTGGTTCTAGATAGTTTCCCCCCACTTTGTGTGTCATCTTCAATCGTCGTCCCGTGTCACACTTTGCGAGGCCAATGCGTTCATTTACGTGTTCTCATTTGGCACGTGGAGTCTCACCTGCGTCGTCCCATCCTGTCCCCGATACGCGCGGTTTGTCAAGGACCTATTTAGTGCTCGCCACCCATCCTCCGGAATATTGCGGTGATGCATTCCGTCGTTCTCTGTGCATGCTATCACGCTAGGATTTGTGCGCTGCACGCTATGTTGGCGGAAGGAAGTCGATTCAAATTGGGCCGCATGAAACATAAAAACCCGGCGTTCATGCTGATCCGATGAACAGGAAGCGAACGCAAATTGTTCGTCTTCTTGCACAAAGAGATGAGGAGGAGATAATGTGGTTGGCCCGTGGTCACTCGTAGTCGGGAAAGTTAGTTGCTCAGTGAAAAAGTATACTAAAATGTTTTCTCTCCCAAAGATCACCAAAGATCTCTTATATAAGGAGATCTCTGTCATATGAGTCATGCCGAGACCATCTCCCTACAGCACCCCAGATTTCGTACTTAGGAAGTTTGAAGGAATTTCCCGCCGACCGGGGACTTTTGCGAAAGCCTCGGTATATGAGAAAGACAACGCTTGGGCCCCTTGGCGTTGCAAATAAAGAGAAGGATAATGCTGAGGTTAAGCATTAAAGAAGCAAGGTCACCTTTCTCGTTTATTAAGGTGGTTCCTAAAAACATCATGGCTTACAAACTCTGTATACTCCCTGTTTTTATCAGTGATACGTTGTTACAAAGCTTTGTATTTCTTTGCTGTTGTCTTCAGTTTGCACGTTATATCTGAAGGCGCCTTTTATCTTTCTCTGTAGGGTGTCAACAAGTGCGAATGCTGAGCGAGCGTCGCGCTCAGGTGCAGGGCCGTATAGGCCGTACCTTTGTCCCCCGATGTGGACCTCAAGGAGAGTTCGACCCCGTACAGTGTGACCCTGAGAGCGGTCGCTGTTGGTGCGTCGACCGTATAGGTCTTGAAGTGGCCGGTACGCGGGCCAGGTCTCTGGAACTAGTCAACTGCTCCAGTGAGTATATAATTAATAGGCCAAATGAATTTTCACCTTCTTCCTAACTACGTCGCGTGGAACACTTAACGGTCGCCGGCAGTTGTTGTCCTTAAGCTGGACTTGTTCGAAATTGAGAGCTTTATAGGTCAGACTAGGTCAGACTATTTTCATCTTTCCGGGACTGATTGCAACGTCCACCAGGAAACGTAAACAATGGAAGGCTCACTTTCGCTTTGAACCCTCTCTGCAAGTGAATAACCTGCCATGCAGACCATAACAGAGCTCAGCTCTCCAAACTTTCGTTTCGGATACAGCGTATACCGCACAATACAAAGGGCGTTACTTGGCCCATTCACCACTTGATGGTGCACCCGCTCTATATGACTGACAACTTCGTAATTTGATTGACATGCTGAGTGCTGTTCATTCAGGGATTGTGTGTGTTCGACTCATCTAGATAAGAGCCAGAATCGGAGATCTCGTGTTGTGTGTGTCGTATCTGTGTTTCCTCATCGTCTCCGGGGTTTTCCATCATGATGTTCCATATGCCCTGTGTTAACACCATTATTATATCGTGGCGGAGTGACATAATTCCCCGATTCACTTTTCTGTTTTTTCAGAACGAAGCAAGTGCGCCGGTTACTTGTGTCGTATGCTCTGCCCGTACGGCTTCGAACTGGACGACGATGGCTGCCCACTCTGCGAGTGCCGTAATCCTTGTAAGGTAACGAGGAGCTTCTTGTTTAGTACTTTTGTCCCGTTGCCTCGTGGTCAACAGACCATAGACATAGGACGGCGCCACAAGGCACAATTACACGCAGCGAGCTGCCACTGGTTTTGTTCGCAGAAAAGCTTCAGTTGTGCAAGATAGTCGACATATGCACGGCTTGTGCAAGCGTGAAAACGTGACCAGTAGGGGTAGAAAACGGCGGGCGTAACGCTCCAGTACCCAGAACATGCGTTCATTGAAGTCTGACCCCGCCCGAATTCAGTCAGGCGTCGTGTCCGCAGGTCCGGCCATTCTTCTGCATACAAGCGATCGGGGACATCTCTCCTGCCCCTCTGGGATGTACTACGTTGTGACAGCTGGACAAATTGTTATTTTTATGCCATGGACCGTTTGGTGTTGTCTGCGTCTGAGCTATATGTAGGGGACACTTGTTGTAGGATAAATTTTGTAATGAGTTTCGTGGGGATGACACATCGAGCGTAAGACCAAAGCAACTTTAATTATCGCAAA
>JARGYV010094521.1:0-21895 GCA_029532675.1 Ornithodoros moubata
TCGGGTTGCCAGCACAGATAGCGCCGCTGCTAAAATAAGCGGCATCGATTCTCGAAAGCAGAACTTCGGACAAGTTGTTCAGTTAAGACTGCGTGATTCTCAATGTGGATTCCACGGCGTCCAACACCGCGGGGTACCATAAAAGAGCTAAAAGAGCTGTTGCAAGTTTCACATAAAGATGCTTTCCACCAGTGGCGCAACTAGCGGGAGGGGCTGGGGGAGCATCCGTTCCCCACGAACCTAGTTGGGGAGGGCGAAGGGTGCAATGTATCATTTTGCCCCTTCCCCGATGTTGGTGTCCCTCTAAAGCCGTGACGGCGCCTTTTCCTGGTCAAACGTGCTTTATATAAAACGCAATGAAATACATCACTACATAAAGGCGTCTGTCGATTTTCTGTGTGTTTATGGGTGCGCGATTTACCACTCTTTTTCGCGACCTGCACTGGACACACCCGCTCTTCCGCATTTGCACGTGCTTTCGGTTTCTCCACCTCTCGTGTTTGTATGGTGGCTTGCGGGCAACATGAAACGCTCCAAGTTGACAGACTTCTTCCCGAATACTGTTGGCACGTCCCCTATTTTTTAATTATTTATACTTCTAGCGTCAGTCGACAGCAGTCTAGTCTAATGCCGAGGAAGCAAGGAACGCCACGGCGAATGAAGGTGATGCGGCCCGATATTTATCCCGCTCCCGCACGTTTCGGAACTATAACGGTATTACAATAGGCGCCCAAAGATAACGATGGATATAACCGACGCCTTTGTGAGCACAAAAGAGCTTAGTTCACGCTATAGCAGAACGTATAGTCTAGCCAATTTTATATAGTCAGAGCTTTTTGTGGACATGTCACGTTCTTTACATTCGTTTTACAGCTATTTTGTATCAGGGAGAAAAAGTTGGGCTGACAGACTGCATGACTTGTGAGCGCAATGATACGCGAAACGTGTAGCAAGGCTCACTGTATCTCGACCAGGTTGAGATACAGTGCCACCCCGGCAGATTTCGGACTTATCGCACCACTGCTCCCCATCCTGTTGGTCCATTCATGCCGCAGGAATAGGTTCCTCGGTGAGTTAGGCCAGTGCAGTTGAGAGAGCATAATAACTGGGTTTCACAATAAAATTTTGCCGAACCTGTAACAGGAGATCTGATTAACGCCGAAACTCATTTCACCGGCATTTGGCCTTTAATATGGTGATACGAAGTGCCTACACCCATCCAGCGTGAAGTATCCGTAAAAAAATGTCCATAGCTTCAAGCAGGCACAAAAACCATTTTAGATAAAACTGTGAAACAGCTTGCCTTGAAGAAGAGGAAGCAGCACGGCGTTTGGAACCCAGAAACTACACAACACACATAACAAAAGAACTGCGCCAAGGCGCGCAGCAACACAGCTACTATGCAGTGAACACTTCACTGCAACATGGATACGACAACACAGTGTCACGTGTGACCTGAGCGATGTCTGCTAGCCTACGATTCGCTAATGGTGTGGCAGCTGTCGTCTGCCATAAAATTGCAATGCACGTTCTCTTTGCAAACCTCTTCGTTGTTTCTTTACTCGACATTTTCTTGTCACAAAAGATTTCAGACTAAAAAAAAAAAAAAAGCCATGTGTATACGTGTATATTGCCTGAACAACGGACAAATCGATGTGGTCGGCCCGCGCTGCCATGGCAACGGGAGGAAAACAGAAATCATTTGGGTGTTCCTTCATTTCATTGTGACCATCCAATAATAGGGCATTTGTCCGTCGCAAGTGTGTCTCCGACGGTGCGAGAATTTCGATTTCCATTCTTAGAACGTGGATCTATGTGCTCATTATTGCTCTAGTCCGACCGCTCTTCGCCTACTGGGTCGCACGCCGCTTTTTGTGCAAGGCATGCTGTGCGCGTGGCATTTCTCGCAACTGTAGACAACATTACTTTAATAATATATATATATATTATCTAAGATTTTCTAATAGGCTGCGGAAATCGATCGAGAGAGAAAATGAGTGAGAGATTGGGTAAAGTAAGAAACATTGTCCAGAAATTGTATTATTATTATTATTTCTTCAAATTTTAAAAGTCCACACGGCCATACTGCTGGTCCGACAACCATTTTTGACCAATCTCACCGTGTCAGGCGGTAAGTTATATAGCTATAGCTATAACACAGACACAAAAAAGAAAACAACACTTGCGGCGATAGCATAGTCCCTTCAAAATAATAATACACACACAGAAGATTCCTTAACATACTCATCAACGTCCCCCTTGTGATCGAGATATTTCTCCATGCTCCGTACATTTTTTAATGACAGGGCGTGATTTGATTTCCGTGATATCCTTATCATTTTACATCAACTGCTTGTCCTGTAATTCGATTTTCAGTAGCGTAAGCGTGCGCTGCAGTTTCGGTTTCGGTTTCAAACGCTCATGGGAATCGTTTGTTCAATTGCGCTGCTTGTACTTTCCGGCGTTTTTCTCTCTTTTTTATATTTTTAGGGCTAGGATACTGCAACACACTTAAAAACCTGTGGCGTCAAGAACTATATATATATGAATGAGTGCATATATGTGAATAAAAGAAATGAGTGCATATAAATGGAAAACATCAACTACATTCGTAGCACGTCCCATTTGCACGAGCGGGAAACCTACAGCGACTACAAAAACGTAATTTGTACTATGCCGAATACGTCTTGATAATCAAGAGCAAAAAGTAACGATAATACCTCTAACCTTTTTCTTTTTTCAGTTTTTTATGACAGCACTTCTTTAACGGAAGTCTAGCAACCCTTCTTCAGTTTCACTAGCGTGCTCTCCATTGGTCAAAAAAACGGAGCCACAAAAATGGCGGAGAAAGGTGAGGTTGGTGAATTAGGAGCGAAAATAAACTTTAACTCTTTGTTATCAATAAAATGCAAGGGAAACAGACAGACCGCCTCTCAGTACCTAGAGGAAACTTACTGTTTTTGTTATGACTGGTCGAACGAGGATTATGAATTACATGTTTCACTCTCGTTGCACTCGAATTTGCGAAAGGGTCCGCCGAGTGCATCGCAAGTAAACAATGCTAAAAACTTGTTTCGAGGTGTTCTTGCTGTTCACCCCCTATCCTTTGCATCGGAGATAACGTCGCAATGGAAACTATCATGGAAATACATACCGTGGAAGTTTTCGTTGCAAAAACAGTATAAGCTGCTCCCAATATTTTGTGAATTTACTTACCCAAACGTTGCCTCTTACCGCATTTCCCAGTTCTTGGCATGAAATCGCGCGCCGAGATCGTAAGGTTACTTTTATACTTTTCTCCTCTATAGTTAACAATTTGTGTCGCTTCCACGACCTTACGCACTTCTTGCGTTACACGAATCGCGTACAAAGATTTGTGAAAGAAAAAAAAAAAAAAAGAAGCAGGATCAGTTAACGCGCCACAACAAACATCGTGCGAGGAATTTTCAGAACCAGTGCTATCAGTTCCACCGGTTCTTACCGGTGTTTTATCGTGCCGTCGATGAGAAGTTCGAGTGGAAAAATACCACTAGTGTGTGAGAGAGTCGGTTTCGGCGATTTGGCCTAATTTGAGCTCGAAGTGCCGCTTGTAAAGCTTGTACTGAGAGGTTGTCGTTTACAGCGTTTTTTTCCCTTTTTTTTCGAGACTGGTACTTTTTCTCAATATTTCTAGCAGAACTTTGAGCTACAGTTTCTGAAGAGCTGTGTCTGACAGATAACAGTGCTTGAATGTGGTCGCTGTCAACAGCCGTTGTTATATGATGGTTTTCGTGTACTTGCGTTAGGTGCGAACCCGGGGAATGGTGACACGGGTTTAGTTTCCAGCTCTTGCTTGGCTTCTAGTACAGGTAGGCTTTAAAATGTATCATTTCTGAAGTGTCTATGCAGTATCATTATTCTGATTTTTAGATCTCTGTTGATGTGTGTCATGCAGAACCTTTTAGACAGTTTATTGCATGTATGGCTAACTTAGGAGCATTATAGACGTCAGTGACTCTTGATGCTTCTTGCGATGGTTTCCAGCAGGCATGGTGGGTCTCCCACGAATACCTCAGAACCCGTTTGCTATAAAAACGACAACACCAACGAGGAGCGTTGCTGACAGCACTGAAAATAAAGGTATGGCTGATATCTCACGCAGTTCAGTTATGTTTCCTATAAGTTTCTCGATTGTGTGACTTGCTCACAGCAGTTCCTGTTGTAAAACTCAGTTCTTACAGTACTGTGTCATCTTCGTAAGTGTTCGGTAATGTTTATAAGCTTTATACATCTTCAATTTCTATTCATTTTGTTCTGATATCTTAGACTGCAGTTTGCGCAATGAGCTTACTTTCCCAAGTGCCCTAATTAATGTGATGCATGACACAAAGCGAAATAAGCTATGGCACAGCCAGCACAGAGTTTTCTATCTTTTGTCATGAATTAGCAGCAGCTAGCCTGTGGCCCGACTCTTTTTCATGGGACATGAAGCCCCTGATAGCTAAGATCAATATCCTTTGTCTTTCTCAGAATCAAAGCCCATTGTAGCACCTCCGACATTAGTACTTGGTTCAGGTATGTGATTTGTGCCCGGTAGTGGCATGATCTTGGAATGCATTGAAATTCTGAGGTAGAGTTCATTATTCTGCTTGATTCTCAATTCAGCTTTGCCGTTGTTGTTTCATGCAGATAATGCTGTCTCGTCTTCGGCTAGTAAGGTGGTGCTGCGTCCATCCCCTCTAGAATTTCAGGCCGAGAAGCTGAAGATGACGAATGCTTCAGTGTTGGGTAAGAATTGAAATTGAAAGAGTTTTTTATTATTTTATTTAGTCATGTCAGTGCCATAAAGAGGAAGTGAGAATCCAGGATGAAAAGAAGGCAGGTTTGCGTGCGGTGCCATCGTCATCTTCCTTCACTTGGTAGACGATTTCAGTCACATTCTTGTGATAGCTTCTCTCTAAAAGAGAGATGATACCCTCCTAGATATTTTTCTGGTAGATATTCCTTTTAAAACTAGAAAAATGAGGGTTCTTTACCCCCATTCTCACTACTGTTAGCAGAACATACGGGGATCAGGTTTTGCGGAAATAGTCATTTTTGTGCTCAAAGCACTGTCGGATATTTTTCTGACAGACAACCCAGTGTCGGAGGAGAAGGACAACTCTGGTGTGCGAGACGGCAAAGAGGTGAGCTCAACCTGTGAGCCCATGAGCAACGGGACGACAAACGACTGCTCCTCTCGCCCTGAGAGCAATAACATCAGTCTGGATATGAAAAATGGTTCCAAGTTGCTTCACGCAGAAATGCCCTCTTCTGGGATCCTGAACTCAACGTTAGACGACTCGTAAGCTCCTGTTTGTGTTTCTGTAATGGAGTACTGAAGGATGCTTCTTGTTACAGCACATCACCCAATCCGGCCGCTCCTCCCCCCGAAGGGTTTGTGTTTGGAGAGAATCTGCGGGAGAGAGTTTCTGTGAGTAAAAGCTGCATTTTCGCACCTTTCGCAATGACTCTTTTAGCCTTCTTTAGGCACTGCCCTATTGACCTCAAACTGTATCTGGTTTGAAACTTTTTGCTTGAGGTGGGTTCCCGACAGATGGTTTGGTTGGGGTCCCGGTTTTGAGACATGTTGTAACGAGACTGATAACACAAAGTTGCAACAAAAATGTGTGCAAGTGCATAAATGGTATGAAACCGAACTGGAATTTTGGTCAGTTGCACATGAATTCCGACAAAACTAGGAAAGGGAGTGTCCATGCTCATAAGTGCACTTTATGCCACTTAGAACTATGACGAAACTTCCGCTGAGGGCTGGGCATCCGCAATGTCTCCACAGTCTGAGCTGACTTTTGAGCAAATTCAGAACACTCAACCAAATCCTCCAGCGGAAGAGGCAACAGACCTGTCGGCCTCAGGTACCGTGTTTATGCACATGTCTCGATGCGAACGTAGAAAAAGACTTGTGAGCCTCACCGGGCGTGTGTTGTTCGGCATCATGATTTTGGCTTGCAGCGGCAAACAAGCAGGCCAAGAGCTTGACAGAGTCCGCGGAAGAATACCAGTCACGCCAAGTCAAAAGGAGGTATGATGAAGTGACAGTAGTTACGGGAGAGGAGAATGAATCTAATGTCTTGCAGGTGAGACAAAGCTTCCATGAGGCAGTTTTCTCTTTAAAATGCCATATGGCAGCAGGAAGATGATGCTCAAAACTCATATTTGTCGTAGCCTGACGGGGACTTTCTTGTTCCACTTGTACGAGCGAATGCCCGGACAGGATTATGATTATATCTAACCTTTTAAGAGTTTCTGCATTCTTGGAGACTGCCTTCTTTTAAACGAACTTAGGTCACTTGTATGGTGCTCGACTAGTACGATGTGAGGAAATCGCACGATTCCTAGAGAGTTGCTTCATATCCATTGCGTAAAAGAAGGTTGCAAAGGGTGTTAGTGCATGCTTGTTTGCGAATGATGTAAACGATGGCCCAAGTGGTAGCAGCTGTGTCGTTCAAAGTCATGTGGAGACTTGACAGCAGCCGCTGACTAGTCTTTCTCCGACTTTACCTTTCCTATTCGTCTGCTCTGTAGATAATTTTTATGGTGGATGCATATTTTTCTTACCAACAGATAAACTGCAAGCTGTTCACATTTGAAAAAACCACGAGCTCATGGCAGGAGCGTGGACGAGGGAGTTTAAGGCTCAATGATCGTGAAGTCGGCGGAGTTTTGCAGTCACGTCTTGGTGGGTGCTACGCCTCATAGTGACTGATGCTGCGTTTGGATCCATGCCTTGTTTAGCTGTGACTGATGTGTTGTGAATGCAATTTTCTGTTTTCTAGTGATGAGGACTCAGGGCAGTTTGAGAGTTATTCTCAACACAAAAGTGTGGGCAGGAATGGTGGTTGAGCATCCTAGTCCCAAGACTGTGCAAACAACAGCTATAGACCCAGATGGCATCCATGTTTACCTCATTCAGGTGAGCAGGGCAGTCTCAGCAGTCGTATCACAACAGCGCTGAGGGAAAATTGTAATGTGCCTGTAACAAAAGCTCTATGTTCTGCAACTGGATGGGCGTAAGTTGTGGTTCCTAACATTACTTGAATGGTGGGACCTGTGGCCGTCACAGCACAGCTAGATAGAACTTATTTCCGCTTCCATTAGGTATTCTGATTTTGCACGCTAACAGGGAGACTTATTGTACCTGAAGTCACTTATTGATAAAATAGCGTAAATGCATGCATGCTGGTGACAGGATTCCGTTACAAGAGAGCCGAAGCTTAGGTGTGAAGAGAATGGTCGACATGTCAGTGTTCAAAACAGCAGAAATGTTTATTACATACCAGAAAAAGAGAGATAAAGCAAGGCTGTGGGAACAGGGAAGAACAACAAGGTTATGGAAAGCCAAAAATTGCGAAAAGCCAGCAAAATTAACGGCAGTTGAAATGGTGCGGCACTGACAGATAAACAGAAACCGATGCTTCACTTATTACAATGTTATTATTATTATTACTATTAATTACTATTATTCAATGTTACATTAAGACATTGAAATGTTTGACCAGTATATTCAAAGCCACATTGTAAACGGATACAATACAAAATTTTTTGCACAAGGCATAAAATTGAGTAGTCTGTGAGGTTTTTCACACCTCTCTCTTGATGTAGAAAACAGAGCCAACCGATCTAAGCAAAGGCCATTCTTAACAAGGAGTCTGATATTGTGTTTGTTCAAGATAGGCTCTAAACTATGTCACACTTTGTGAAAAGATGTTAGCACAACATTTTTCAATGAACTTAGGTAGTTAGAACAATCTTTGAACTGTCGAATCAGACCTGTGATAACGGCACCTTCACAGCACCTTGCATCTCTTATACGGCCAGTCTGTCGTCAACATGTTTAGACAGAATAACCAAACCAATAGGGCAAGCACTTACAGAAGTTGAAACTGCAGAATCAACCGCATCCAGGTAAAATTCTGACAGGAGAGGGGCAATGGATGAACGCATGAAAACATCATCATGCCGAGTGTATAGCACGTGTTATCAATGGAACCGCTTCTTAAAACACATGGATTTACTGACCTTGAACATGTGTTAAATGTCACTTCAAATTATTGTGACCATATCAGCAGCTGCATAAAACGACTAGTATCCCAGATTATGACTTCAGCCGCAGACAACATAATCTGCTAACAGCAAGAGGCAAAAAAATATGAAGAGCATAATTAAGGCATAGGCATGCATAAGTTAGAAGTTGGCACATTTCTGCATGGTTCTCACAGACATTATGTGTTGAGGATCTTACTGTGCAGCTACTTGTCTGTTGAGGTATTGTTATTGTTATCAACTGAATACCATATATGTTCCCTTAGAGCCAACTATATGCACAGAACCTGCTGCCGCTTTGTGTCTGGGACCGTGTCATCATTTATACGAGTATTTTGAACCGTAGGCAAATGGTAAAGACGCAGAACAGCTCTTCAGTGCCCTTGATTGGAGAGTGGCCACACTAAAGTCTGCCGAAGAAAACAACCCTTCATCTTCCGCCTCGGCGCATCCTCTGTCGAGCGCCCACTCCTCCGCAGATAGCTCTCTTTCTGGAGTCCTTAGTCCACCAAAGCGCCTGAGGATCAACCTTCCAGACAGCAGTGGCGACGACCATGCGGACGACGAGGAAACACCTTTGTTGGAGTGCGACAGCAGTGCTGAAGACAAGGGTTAGGTAACTTGCACTATGGTGGATGACTCAGAGCATTCCTTCTCCTGAAGAGCGTAAGGACTTTCTCCCTTTTTCTTGAATTTTAAAGGACCACGCACGCGTTCTAAGTGTGTTGTGTGAAAATGTGTGTAATATATATATATATATATCTTATGACAGTGTGAGTCACGTCATTGACAAAAACTGCCTTAAAATTGTTTTCTGAAAGGAGAATTTAGAATGTAATCCTCTGATGTTGAATGTAGAAGGGTGGCTTCTAGGTCCAGCATTTTGATATTACCGTTCCTTTCCTGTACCGTTCTTTAAGAGAGTTTAAATTCATGTGGAAAATTTTGCCATTGTAGCGAGAGAGCAAATTTTAATGCACATTCACCTGTCAGTTTGTGAAGTCCCTCAGGTTTTCATTGTATTGTGTCAAACTAAACATTTGGCAAAAGAAAAAGGCATACATTGTGAGCTGTTCATAAAAGAATCAGTAAAAATTTTGTGCTTTCAGAACTCGCATACTTCAACTTCTAGCATCCATTTTTTTGTACCAGCAAGAAATGTGTGTTATGCATCCCGTATCTCGTTAATGTTTTCCTCTGCATGTATCTTTTATGTTGAATTAATGAGCTAAATTTCGTGCATCCTTGTTCGGTGTAAGTTTTTGCCTCCACAATATGCCAACAGGTGTGCACGCATCAAACGTACGTCTTGGAAAGATGACACCATATCATGCTTGCACTGCAGCATGACCTTATTTACCCTCTTGTATGCAGCATTCACATACTTGGCATCAGTCAGAGCTTGTAGGTAGCTGTTAAATCTGCTCCACTTTGTTCAGTACCCCACTGATTGGGTTCATACCTCTTTCCTTAAATCAATACTGCTGTGGGCCTGTGCCTCATAACATGATATTTGAAATCCAATTTCAAATGGGAGGGAACAGTTTGTTTTAAGTTCAGCTGCATTCAATCTATCCTAGAAATGTTACTGTTCAGTAAAAGAACAAAAAGTCGGTAATATTGCATCGGTAAAGCAGCTACAAGAGCTAATCCAAAGGGGAGTTATGTGATGTCTACTTCACATTTACACCTGGTTTGGAACCTGTGGTCTGCCCACTGTTATAACTGTTGCACAGATGCTTGTGTCTTGCCAGAAGAATGTGATGGGAATATAGCAAGCAAATAAGTTGATTGAAGCAAAAGAAGCAAAGCTTGCATGTGTATATGTGTGCATCAGTGTTGATGCTGATATAACTGCAGTTATGCCAAGTCACAGGTTTGTCAGGAAGCTGTTTTCCTCATTTCAGCTCAGTTTGCTTCTTTTGGTGCATGTGCATACGAAAAACCACATCAGCTAACCAGAGTCACATCCATGGCTAAGGTTGTGAATTGACTAAAGTAGTTCTTCTAGAAAAGTAACTGAATAGCGAGGTAGAAAAAATGCAAATCTGCAAAAATGTATTCTGCAGTAGCTATAAAGTTCTCTGCAAACGTCTTTTCATTCTCTCTCACGCATGCGCTTCAGCACTATGCCGATACTTTATTGGCTTCCTTACATTTCATAAAGAATATTATAGATTTATAAAAAAAAAGAATGAACTGAAGCTTACTACAGCTTACTACTGAAGCTTAGTACTGTATTACTCTTACTTTGTGAACAAAGGGAACAAGTATAAATGTTTATTGAAGGGTAAATTTAGTGCGCACTATGAAGCAAGATAAGCCATTGCTTTTTTTTTTTTTTCTGTTGGTTTATGTTTCAGCATAATATGTATGCTGCATCTGATAAAATAGCATAATATGGTATAGTAGCAGGTGAGCTGGTGGATGAAAATCCGTAGTTTGAAGGACCTGAGCTTGTTTACGTATCGCCCTTTTTGTTGCCAAGCTCGTCTTGGCAACAAAAGGACGATCGTAGACAAGTATTGTTGTTAACCACTGAAAATTCTAATTTACCTGTCTAGCTTAAATTACGCTTAATGTACTGCACAATTATACCTAAAGTAAATAATTAATAGTTTAACTCCTGCCCATCATTGCCTTTTCATACCAACATTGTTTTGTTAGTGGTTACCTTGCATGTGTCCACGGGTGGAAATTCTGCAATCCTTGGTTTCCCCGCATTGCATTTTAAATCTTGACTTTTCAAATCTACGAGTAAAGCTACTGCTCTGTTTGCTTCTTTGCAGGTGTACAGCACAAGCCAAATAAGACTCTTGTAATATTCTTACTGCTTCTAACAGTCTAATGAAATCCTTTACAAGATTTACAATGTGTTGTATCCGAAACTGAATCTACTCTTCTGCGTTGCTTGTCATAATTTTTCAGCAGTTTGCCATACATGGTGTTTACTGGGGTCTTCTTTCACCAGTTTGCAGCATTATGTGGGTTTTCATTTACAAATTAAAAAGGGTAGCAAAAGGCAGCTAATTGTATGTCCCCATGAAGGACCACAAGTTATGCTGTAGCTTGCAAGAGCTAAACATATGTGCACTGGGAATACAGTAGACTCCCTTTAGCACAACTCCATGGCATTGCACCTTCGAGCCACTTACCCGAATCCCTCAGAACTGTGGCAGCAATCGATCAACTTGTTGAAGAGAGTTCAATCTTGGCCCAGTAATGTAAGTGCATGGTGCTAGGGGAGGTTCTGATCTACCACTGTTACTGTGCAGTACTTACAAATGAAGCATTGATCTCTCAGCACCTCAGTTTCAGAGCAAAAAGAAAAAAGGAGCAAATGTGTGAGGCATCAGCACAGTGTATGGCAGAAATTGTGTGCTCGTGAGAGAGCGGAAACCTATTGCTGTGCCAAACTTGCAGGAACTTTCAGACGCGAAGAACATGAAACAAGACTGTTTTAACGAGTCTCTTTTTATTTTGGGAGTGGGTGGGTGGGTGGGGCATGAGGCATTTTGGAAAATATTAATATGTGACGCCTCGTGACACGTAGGTGAAGGCACAGGGACATTGTATAGATAAATATTACTCTACTTTGGCACAACGCAAATAAATGTCTTAACGAAACAGCATATGGCCAGATATGCTGATTGCACTCCATTTTTTGTACTCCATTGGAGTGCCGTGCCGGCAGCCCAGTGGCTGCCACGTGCAATCCTGAGTCGTAGCAGGGAGATTCATTTCCACGAGAAGGTAGAGGGCAAGCTCCTCGGACTGCATCACGCGCATTCACACGCCTCGACAACCATGTTGGGCAAGCTCTTCTGCTTCACCGTGCCATCGCTGTCAAGATAAATTAAGGAGATGGATGAAAGACGTGACGGAGTGCAGCACAGGCTGAGGCTCGGCGTCGGAGTCTGTGTGGAGCTTAGCAACACCTTCTGTAGCACAGTCGTGTGATGATACTTATTTGTACTAATGTCGTGCACGCACGACCCACGGCAGTAGTTTGCGGAATAACCTGCCGGGTGGATGATCCAGCTATTCCAGCCGATTTCGGCGAAAGATACATAGAAGGATTCTCGACAGCACCTCGAGATTGTAGGGTCACAGTTTATGTGCCGCCGTTCACGCACGAGCGTCTGCCTCGATGGGTCAGTCCGTACGACTATGAAAGGCATCTTATCGTCCCGGATGCCGACAAGCGACGATGTGTTACTGTCACAGGTTTCACAAGCGATTTCCAGCGCTCTGTATGGGTTCCGACTGCTGGCCCACCGCGATAAGTGAGTTGTGATGTTGAAGCGAAACCATCCGCTTTGGTTGGCACTTGTCTTGAAAGCAACTACTTGCTTTCGGATGAGATTGCTTTCGCTGTCAAAAGACAGTTCAGACACAACGAAGCTATGTTGGAGCGGAGATGGGTCAGGAAGCTTGAAGGCCCAGAGTTCAGCGTGAGATACACTGTCGCTCGTTATTTCTGTCGGGAGCTTGAAAATGAAACAGTTGCCCGGATATGTGCTGGTGAAGGGACACGTGTGTGTACCTGAAAAGAAACAACGTGTTGAGTAGGTAATCATAAAACGTAAAATGCACATGTTGTGACTGCACATATCACACACGNGTTTTTTTTTTTTTGTTTGTTTGTTTGTTTTGTTTCTTTTTATCACTACGAATAATAAGAGTAGGATTATCTTGAGAGATTCGATACCAATGTAGTTCAGGTTTATTTACTATTGGTATGTTTTGTAAACTTAATTCGCTTCATATTTCCCGCAGTTTTTTTTTTTGTCGTCGTCGTCGTCGTCGTTACCGGAACAAGTTCTATGTCAAAGCTGTAGCACAGTCTACGAACGGTTCCTCGGCCTTCACTTAGCTGTCGTTTACATTTTGTTTGCGACGTGTTTCTGGAGGTTTCAGTTTTGGTCTAGATCCTTCGCGACGCGAAAACCTTGAGCCCGATGCGCTCAGAAACGTGTCAGTAGCCCTCTAGTTCCAAGGATTCTATTTGAGTATCGCGATATTTTATCTTCACGTTGCTTCTTTCGTACTTCTTAAAACTGGACGCTGTAATGAAGGCATCTCGGACGGCGGAGACAGCTGATAAAGCATGCGAAAAAAAAAAAAAAATAATAATAATAATCCAAACGTTTTCAACAATATTTGGCTGTCAACAACCACAGCAATAATGATGATGGTAATAATAATAGCATTATTTGTTGTCGGTTCGTTTTTATTTCATTTCAGATCATTGTTTCTCGGACATTGGTAGCATTGCAGACGACACATTGTGAACCCGCATGTGCCGGTGTTATTTCCTCCCACACCAAAGCGATCTGGACTGCTACTCCAAGTTCTTTAATTGCAGGTGAAGTACAAGTTTGGTCTATCAGTTGCATTTTAAGAAAAAATGTGCCCGGTTTTGCGTTCGCCGCCTGAATCTGGGGGCCTTTTTGAGGATCGAGTATCTCAGTCGTATCCGTTGAACCGACACAACAAGGCGCAGCATAAAGCGCAGGCCACCCCTAGCTCTTTTTGTGTTTCCCTTCCCTAGCGAATCGAGATTTCGAGAATTTAAAAACAAGGTTCTCCACTTACAAGGATAGCTGCTGTTTCGAGCGTATGTGGCATTCTCCGTCGACACGGCTTCGCCATTGGACGGATCGCTCTCACTCGCGAAGACGTCGTAAATCTGTCGCGCGCGGTTTTTGACCTTGCGGTTAGAGGTGAAAACGGGCACGACGTGGGTAGCCTGTCATCGAAAATGTCGCCGGATGTTACGGCGCGGCAAACATGTTTTGACAGACCCATTTGCGACACCCAGCCTTCATGGAAAATTTGACAATTTTATTGGACTTTGAGACGATGGCAGGTCTTTCATGGTGCATCCGTATTGGAACACAGCACCAGTTTGCTGCACTCTTGCTGCGGCATTAGTTTAGGTTATGTAGATTTGGCAGGAGTTGCTGAATGGTTCTTTTGTTGCCAAGCAAAGGCAGCAGGCTCCCCAATTATAGCGCATAAAAATACACCTGTTTGTCGTACTAATCGGAAATGGCCATCTTCAGCTGTACCTTCGCATCATCCATCCCCCAAGCCTAGGTAGAGTTAAGATATGATCGTTTCTTGATTATGTCATGATTACGCAGGTGTTTACTGGCCCATGTAAGTCCCTTACTGTCACTGTGTAAATAGTCCTGTGTAAATAGTCCTGCGACGTCATACGTATAGGAAGTCAAAGCTGATATATAACGTAACATACTGCGGCCCCTTTCAGCCTTCCCATACGCCGCTGTACACGGGTGGCAACAAGATAGCGTCCCTGCATCGTTATAAGCGTGACCGTTATATGTGGAACAACGCGCAAGCACGGAGCCAGTAAAGACGTAATAATGAACCGGTATATAGGAATATTTTACGTTGTACAGGCGGCTTTGCATGTACGGCGCCATATCTTTTTGATGGAAATTTAGAATTCAATGTCGTTTGACAGCACAAAAATTCAAAATTGACGGGTGACAAAGACGTACGTTGGTGCCAACAAACATTTGGGCAGTGGGGTATTCCGTTCCGGCTTTTTAGGAAATTGATGCCGCGGGTCAGCTGATAAGTTATGTGCTCATCTGGTAGAAGTCAAGGACGACTTACTTTATGAAAGACTGCAGTTATCTGATTAAGGGGATTATGACAGAACGCCATGTGTACTCCACGAGATAAGACCGCTATCGCTGGCATAGCGCGTGATTTTCCATTCATTGCACATTATACAGTTGCTTGATCTACTATTTAAGACATTCATGCCGGTCATACGTACAAACAGATTCTTGGTCGTTCTTAACATCATAAGACGTATATTGTAGTGGGGTCCAGCTTTCTAGTAGATGTTTACGCGGCATTAATTAATAAATTAAATTAAATTTTGCGCGAGGTGGAGCATGAATAATAGTTATAGCCTATGACACCGCATCGTCCCGATACACGTTGAAACCCCGCGTGAACTTGCACGGGTTTTCAGCGTGAGCTAGTGGATGGTGTAGTTCGGAAGAAACTGATAGTAGAGGATTGCATAACGGTAGGCCAACTCAACTTTCCTAGGCCAAGGTCGTAAGGTACATACACCCGCACACTACACCAAGACTCATACCCCGGTTTCAGAATTATTGCGATTTTGCGATTGGAACTTATTGGACATGACCGCAGACAATGTTTTTCGTTTTTTTTTTTACAAAATGAAGATTAATTTCTTTTCTTTTTTCTTTGTTGTTGAATTGTACGCGAAATAATGATGGCCTTGAACTTGTGGATATATTGTAGTGAAAACGAACGGTACATTGGTACCGAGAGACGGTCGCAGCATGAAACATTGACTTCATGCTGTAAACGTCATTAGGGTACGCCACTGTTATATCGATCGCACAAGAAAATAATACACACCAGAAAATGTAAGATGTATACGTAGTCGTCCTATCCGAGACATTTTACGAATTACACAATTACGTCGTCTTTACACACTGTACACCTCAACACATCGTAAATGAACAGCAACCTTTTTGCACGCAATGTGACAAAATGTGACAATGATTCGTTAGTAGCCTTACCGTTTTCGGGGAACATGACGGCCGTTTTCATCGTTCCGTAAAAATCGTCCACTCTTTTCCCGCTCGAACGCTTCCGATCTTCATCATCGTCATCGTCGTTTTCGGGCAGTACGTCCCTGTCCGCGAAAATCGTTGGTAAGATGGAGCGTGGAATTTTCACATTGGGTGGCTGTTTCAGTCTGAGTTTCTTCAAAATTTGCTGCTTGATGAACTCGATCCGCGCTTGCCGGTACTCATCTGACGCGGTGTCTTCCAACATCTTTCTGACGGTGCAGTCCTTGCACTGGGTTGAACCACCGGTTGAAAGATCATTCCCGACTGCGGGAGACTGGATAACAGCAGCAGAAACCGCAGTCAGCACAAAACAGCAGACGAAGCACTCGGAAAGAGTTCCGTGGCTGTCGAACCCAAAATCTTTGCGCATTTTGTCGGCAGTATCCCGCGCACGCCGGTCTTTCGTAGCAGACGACGGAGAAGATGATGTAGCAGACGACGCTGTGGAGAGCTGCTCCGGCAAATGAAGACCAAGGCTAGCTGATGAAAGGTCGAAGACGGCGTGAAAGTTGGGTCAGCCTGCTGTGGAAGAAGGAACGCCGGCTAGCTTGGTATATCGGCGGCCTCGTGCGACCGAAAGGATCTGTAGGGATGACGATACGAGACCCTTTGGCTTGAGAGTCGCCAGTGGCGCCGTTTCGCGGCGTTTGGCGGAGTTGTCCGAGGGGTGCACCTGCTTTTATAAACGGTGCTTTCAGTTCGTTGCGAATAGAGGAGGAGGTCGGAGGAGTCTAGGGCAAAGGAGTGGCAGTGTAGCTCTTGCGTCACGATTCTGGGGAAAAGTTTTGCCGCGCAGCCTGTAATCAGCCCGTGTGAAGCACAGGAGGAGGAATGCTCATGCTGTTGCTACGCAGACTAATTGATTTTGGCAGACATATTAACGGCTCTTTCTGAATGGGGTTGCGTCTGAGCTGGAAACTCGCTGCTGTTTTTAAGCCCGTTAAGATTAGAGCGTCGAAGCAGGAAAAGAAAGGAAAGATAAATGAAGCCAGAGCAAGGGTTACTCTTTACTAGGTCAACTTGCAGCAGGCGAAATAATACCTGACTTTTTCCTCGTACGTTGTTCCTCTCAATGACTCAAGGGGATGTCGTATTCCGTCTTAGCATTACACAGTAAGCACCAATCACTGCATTAGGAACGATATCGTTGGGTGACCTGATTGGTGGAAAACTGTAGGTGTACGCCTCCTTATCCCATGCACACCTACCAATCAAGTCGGTGAATGCTATCAATCTGAATTTTGATTGGTTCTCCGTGTTATGCGGCATGAAATTTTCTTTTAATTTGGCATGCATTGCCCGAGCAAATAGGCATTCGATCTTCCGCCATCATTTTCCTTTTTTTGGTTCCGAAAAAAAAAGTCAGAGCGGTAATGAGAAGTAGCTTATGCGTCGTCCCTTTCGGCGAAGAAGAGAATACACGTGCGAGGGTCACGAACCGTTAGGCGCCCGTGTCACTTCCGTCTGGAAAGGGCTCCGAGATCCTTGCTTGAAGAATTGTCAGCTCCGGTAACGGCGGAAGGCGTCGCTGCTCGCAGCGTAAAAACCCACTAACAGTATCCCGTTTCGAAAAATACCCTGAATACCCTTTCCCCGTGCAATTCTGTTGGATTGTGAGGGATCGCGGATCTTCGTATGGAACTGGCACTTCGTTTCGTACTAAATCCAAACCCCTTCTGGTCATGAATAAGAGATCCATTTTAGGGTCAATGCTAGTTTCTGCGAATTTTTTCCAGCAGCATCTTAGAATTCCGCAAGCGCACACAAGGACTTCCTTGCTGCACGGACTGGCAAGAAGTTCAGAAATACCGTATGTGCCTGCAAATAAAATATGAGCTAATATGCGTAGCAAGCAAGCAATGTACCGTAAAAAAGAAAGAAAAAAAGAAAAGAAAACGTGATGCAGTAACCAACATGATGGTAGATGATGCAGAAACCACAGAAACGAGCAGTACACAAAGCCATATAACGCCAACTCTGACCTTCAACCAGAGAGTGGGTTCGAATCCCACCGGTGACACACTATATGGCGAAGTCTTGTCTCCTAGGTATTGGTCCAGTTGGTGCTCAAAAAGTTATCTCTGAATTGGAATTCAAAATTTGCGCGATTTGGGTCGTTTAGTTTGTCCTTCACTTTTTGTTGTGTGATGAGCGCCTTGAGCGATGCTGACCTCATTTACGCTGTCATTCGGCAGTAGTTTAGCCCACACTTTACCATTTTCGATTCGACCGCCTTGACCTTCTTCTTCTGTTCTTTTGTTAGTTAGTTATTTTTTTCGCCTGTTTGAGCAACCCCGACCCTGGTATTTCCCCACGTATATTCAAACCGTATTTTTTACGAGGTAATAGTGACCACAGGAAATTAGTCACCGTCGAGAGTAATCGGACGTTACACGTAAAACCGTTTAAAATAACTTTCTCCTCACAACAACGGATGTTTTGACTGACTCCGCGGGAGTAATGCGTGGAATGCCGTATAAGCAAAGCGCTGGTAACAATATACCCGGGAAGGAATTCGATTGAAAGACACCGATGCGGAAGTAAACCTACGATATCGTACATTCCCTGTATATTCACAGATTGCTGGGCTGGGATTACTGTTTTCAAACCGTAAAAAAAAAAAAAAGGGCTTCTTCCCCTCGTTTCTGTCGCCGAAGTCTCTCTCTAGGCCGTTTAATTATAGCGCGCGAAGTATCACTAACACAAGAATGATAAGAACTGAACCGGTACTAGACTTATCATCGCGGTTTTCAGTGGAAAATAGATGTGTGGGTCAATGTACTGAGCTATAATGATGAAATTTAATAAATTACAATTTAAAGTACGACGTTACGTAGTGCGTTAAGACTGCGATTGCGGTTTGCGAGGTCAACCGAAGATGAGACAGCATGCACGGTGTCTCATACGTTCCAAGGTCACATAGGCGGGAAAGAAATCGCACGCGCCGCACGTAGATGATAGCTTTTGTCCAATCACTTCAATTGTTAGGTACTATAAATATTAATCACATGTATCGTATCAATTTGAGTCGGTCTATTAAAGTAGAATCCATGGGGGGAAAATTCACAGAAATAAAATAAATTCCACGCTTGGAATCAACTGAACAGCGAATAAAACGATCCCGACTTACGTTAAAACAATTACCTCGTAGTAAACTCTCTTTCTTTTTATATAATAATATATTCGAAAAATTGCCTGACTTCGAACCCTGCGGCTGTCAAGCGGGAAGCGCAAGGCGCGCGCGGTTCGAGAAAGGAACTCGCGAAAAAGAATCGCGGAAGGAACTCCATTCTCGACCGAGAGATGCACAGCCACTCCGTCTTCCGACGTGCCTCCCTCGCACGTTTTGCTCATATTTGGAAGTTGCCCTGCTGTTACTAGGCGCTCTGGCGCTCCAATGGGGAACAGGGCCCGACCCGCCAAGCAAACGGGTCAACACGGCCCAACAACGTTGTTTTGCCACTCGGGAAAGAAATATACGCGAGGGGCGATGCCACGGCTGAGAAAGGAAACAATATAAAACACAATAAAAAGGTCCGGCAAGAAGAAGAATGGCAGAGAGACGCTGCCCGGCTCGTCTCCTGCCGACCTTGTGCAGCTGACTTGGTGCGTTTGCCTGTTGCTTTGCACGTGGAAGGAAGTGTGTATCTGTGATGCCGAGCTGCATGGCATACACGTGAAGAAGCAGCGACAAACAGGCTTCCTTGCGCTCCGAAAGGATTGCGCCAACTTTATTATCACGAATCGCCTACAGCGTGCTTATTTTGCACTGATTTCCTCAAAGAAAGCTTAAAAAAGCGCTCAAAAAAGAACCTTAACAACGAGCTGTATCTTAAAAACGCCGTCAACTTGGTCAAACGGTCGTTATCGCTGCACTTCCATTATCGATGGTTATCTGTAGAGCCATGACCTTAACCCTCCGAGCGCTATTATCTAGAACTTCTTCGCCTGTCCATATTTTCCTGCATGGCCAACACAGCACATTGCACGAAGTACGTCAACCGATCAGCTGGCAGTGGAAGAGCGGGTAGCTCACCTCGGTCCCTGGACAGGAGAGAAGAACAACTCTCCCTACGGGCTACGTGCCACCCCCGGCGTACGCTTTTACCCTCATGTTACGATGTACATGGGGTGTGCGAACGGAAGCTTTTTTTTTTTTTTCTTTTTTTACGTATTTATTTCTTCTTTTATGACCCTATCATTGCTCGACGATAACGGCTTCCGTTGATGGTCGGCTGCAATACAGAGAGCGGATGGGAGTTCTGAGATCCGTGCTTGTTTATTTGTGTGCTCTTCAAATGTTAGCAGAGTCAATTGCTCGCCGTAAAGGAGAGGAATTTTGCGGTAGATAATTTGCACGAAAGCTGAACGTGGAACTGTGGGCAAAAACGCCAACTCTACTAACGTCACGTTAGTAATGAAAAATATTTAGCCGTGTTTGCATTGCGTCTTGTTTTCTTTATTGAAATGTCGGCTGTTGATAGTAAACAATCTCGCGGCACTCGCATCGCATTGAAGTATAGCAGGCGTTTAAGAACGTTGGTTACAGGACACGTGTTGAAATATACAGGCCGTATAAAAAAGTAGTTCCGCAGTGCTGGTCCTATTTTCTTTTTCGTGCATACTGTTCGGGGAAGATAGAATGCGCTTTTAAGCATCAATTTTCGCGGCGGGGGGAGCTAAGTTAACGCTAAGGATTTACTCGTTCAAAATGTTCAAAAACAAAAAAAATTCAGCCACTATTGTGAAGATCCAGTGATTGTAATTTGCTAAATTGAATTTATACACAGCCACTATTTAGAAACCCTACATCCCACATTATGTAGGCCCAAAATAGCGGTCACAATGGTCATTGTTCTATCTCTGTAGCATTATCTTTGTACTCTTCAGAGAGTACCAACATGAGCCCGTACTTGTTCGTGCTTTCGTGTCAGTGACACCCGTACGTTGTGAAACGAGGCGAAAAACGCTTGAATGGGGTGAGATGGAAGATATACGGGTCTCTTGATTGACTGTTTGAGGTTGACGCTTCGAGGCCATTTTTCTCGTCCTGTCGGCAAACGCACTTTGAGGTCAGCAGAAAGTCATCTCGAAGAACAAGTGCCTTGACGCTAGAGATAAAAAGGAAGTGCTGCGCGATTTTGTAACATGACAAAGGAACAGTGAGTCAGCATCTTTCTTTCCGAGCCCTGAATATATGTAACGGTCATTTAGTACGCAGTCAAAACGTGAGCTTTGATGAAAAAACGAAGTTCAAAAGGAACAACGTGAGCGCACGTAGCCTGCTGGAACTAGTGTTATCCTTTGGAGACTTCCTGCAGTCCTTCCGTCGTTTGCAATGTGCGTCTGGAACGGAAGAAGCTTTATCGCAGCAGCCCCACTTTTCTAGACACATGACGTCGCAAGTCCATACTTGAACGACCATCTCAAGAAGAGATACGTCAATAACCTCTCATTCTCAGAATATATCGGAGCAGTGACATATATTCAGCGTCTGCCAGGAGTACAGTGACGTCCCCGTGGAACTATTGCTATCGCGCTTTTCGTTTTTAACTAATCGTTGTCATCGAACGCACAGCATGCCCATGTTCCGGCCAATTCTTTTAATTACGTGAACAAAAACGCACTAAAATACGGCCAATATTATCCAATTTCTTCGAAAGCAGACGACATAATACAGTGCCGTCTGCTAGGCCGCTGTCGTCTGCACAGCAACAACCTTAACGCCCTTTGAATGAATGGAGAGGAACAAGAAAGTGCGACGAATAAAAATGGTGAGGCTACGTAGTGATTACATCGAAATTACGCAAGTCATTCTACGCAGACAGCCCTGCCTTCCCAATTACATTCTTTTTGTCATCCTATTCTAAGCAGACACGCTGTTGCTATAGCCGCTTGGATGGAAACGTGACGCACATACGCAGCGAGATTTATAAGTTAAGTGAAGGCGCGTCGCCTCTAATCTTTTATGACAGCCAGAATTGTTTTGAAGCCGGCTTCCTCACTGATAAAAACGTTATTTCTCATGGTGGCGTGGTGAAAAACGTCACTTGTTGGCGGGATTTGCTGAATAACTGTCACGGGGGCAATACACTTAGTGCAATTCGTTGGGTCGAGTTTAAGGCTCGTACGTCATCACTGTGCCACTAGGCAGATTTGCG
>JARGYV010094602.1:0-10620 GCA_029532675.1 Ornithodoros moubata
ACTACTACCACGGACATCATAGCGATATAGCTGACCTTCCTATTCCTATACTGATAACGAACAAGGGCTAGCGCATGGAGCACAATTGCTCCCGGTTGTCTCCCAGTGCTCGTCACAAGAGAAGAGCTAAAACACCAGCTACAACTTCAGCCCAACAACCTGCTCAGCGGTGCATACAATGGCCACAGCTTCAAGGCATCTCGAGGCTTGTGCCCTTCCAAAGCGCCTGGGCAAAAAGCAGGAACCGGCGTACATCACCATTTTCAGCATCAGGTTCGACACCAGCAAGGACAATGAAGAAGATAAATGGGAGCTTCCTTGGAACCATTAGTCAGAAAATGGCGAACATTTTACGTAATAGGAGGACAGACGCTGAACGAAACGATCCAGGTCAGTCTTTACCAGTGGATATTGACCCTGCCAAGGTTCAATCTCCATCTCAGCGTCGCTCAGATTCAGTGCGTAAGGTGAGGCCGACTTCTCACTTCTTTAAAGAGTACCCTCAGCGCGAGTTTCACAGCAAAGCATATAACGCCACGCTGGATTATCCAAAAGAATCGCCTGTGCAGAACACGGAATCTTACGAAAGCCGAGTAAGCCTTTCGCCGCAAATATTCACCAAGAGGCCTCGGAGAAGTCTCGTTACTGAAACCCCAAAACGCCGGCATCGAGCAGTAAGAGGTACATTCATTGAGAATGGACAGCCTATGATGACGGGCGTCACATATACGAGCCACAAAGAAAAAAATGTGCCTAAGTTCTGTTCGAACATGTCCACTTTCGAAAATAATTCCTTGGAAGATCCTGTGGCCTCACAAATATGCTTAGCGCCCTCATGTACCAGCTCGAGAGTCGCAAAAGCAAGGTCTCCAGCCATCACCGCACGACCGACAGAGTATTCAGGGAAATCAATACCAGCCGCTTTACTTCGACCACATAAGAGTTGTCGGGCAAAAACGTTACGAAACACACAAGCAGAACCACAGGTCTCGCTTCGGAAGGGAACGGGTAGTGCATTTCCGAGGGCCACAACATTGAAGGCAGATGGAAAGAGAAGTCCACGTAAAACGTCTTCACCCAAAGGCTCGCTGCTATCACTTGATTCACACGTAAATTTGTTGGCCACCGAAAGCAAGATCAAAGCCTGTCAATGGGACAACATATCTTCGACATCCCTGTCCAAATTAAACACTCAAAGACTCAGTAAAGGGATGATACAAGAGAAGACCATCAATGTCGCTGCAAAGTCGTCGCTTACGGAAACCCCATTAGAGGAGATCACGGACGCGAACTCTCACCAATGTGCAAGGCATCCACGACCAGATCACTTGCCGGCTTCTGAGCTAGTTCTCGACAAGAACCACGAGAAGAAGCATGACACGAAGTTTCTCAACGACAATGACGTCCGAGAAAAGCATTCGAATACCCCCAAATATACCCGTTTGCTGCACTACAACAAATTATTTGACGTAAAGGAATCACCGCTGTTCGAGGTAGGTAGCACACCACCAGACGTCCAGTTCCGTAGCACGCGACCACCGATTACTGTACACAGGACCGACACATGCTGCAGAGACGCTATAACTACAGAAGAAAGTTGCATCAACTGCGCAATTTCTGAAAACTCGAACGAAAGCGCGAACATGTCACCAGGTGATGTAAAGCACTACATTCCATGCCACAAAGACATCTTTCTGCAGCCAGCATGCGTCGTCGCAGCGTTACTTGTTATAGGCCTCGCCATGGTAGCACTTTACAAAAGTGGTAAGACATATAAACATGGTAATATGACAAACCCAGCTGCGACACTCGACACAATTGACTATGACGGCTACCACAACCTAATGACTGTCGCAGCTCCCCGACGAATCACGCGGGAGGATTTCTTGCGGAAAGATTCTAGCTCGAAGCGACATCTACTGAACGTCTGTGTGTCCGATCCTTGTCACAAAGACGGTTTGTACCTCAGCAATGTCCTGGCCCGCAATGTAGATCCCTGCGATGATTTCTACCGTTTCGTATGCAGTAAATGGAAAAGCCGTCACCAAAGCATGGGCGACGGCATGCCGATGTCAAGCGACGAAGATCGCGTTGTAAGTTTAGAGAATGAGCTGCATAAAGTACTAGGGTCGCCCCTCGATGCCGCGTTTTACAAGGAGCTTTCTCCTCTTAAGAACTTAATAGACTCCTGTGTGCATGCCAGCTCTGACAACAGTAATTTGCAGTCGCTCTGGAGCCTTCTGTCAGCAGCATCGTTGGAAGGATTCCCTTTCACTCCACCAGTACGGTCTTCTGTGTCTGTCTGGAGAATCGCTGCAAGAGTACTGGCTCTTTC
The DNA here is from genome assembly GCA_029532675.1 of Ornithodoros moubata. Classification (NCBI taxonomy): domain Eukaryota; kingdom Metazoa; phylum Arthropoda; class Arachnida; order Ixodida; family Argasidae; genus Ornithodoros; species Ornithodoros moubata. The sequence goes on from JARGYV010094602.1 coordinate 2,336, forward strand.
CGGTGCCCCCACACTTCTAAGCGTCCAAGTGGCACCAGACAGATTCGACGGAGCGACGGGTATCTTAAGTGTTGGCCAACCGGACATGTTACTTCCGCTGACAAACACTGACGATAGTGGTCCTCCATCATGGCACACAACAGTACAGGCTGCGATGAATACGCTGAAAGGGAAATTCACGTCCGAGTCTTCCATCAATGAAGTCGTCAAGTTTACTTCCCGTCTTTATGCGCTGGTGCGACGGAAAGCGCACGATTCGCTCAAAGTGGTTCCCCTCAAAGAGATGCCACATATTGAAACATTTCTAAGCGAGCTTCTGCCCAAAAAGCTGGACGGTACTCACACTATTCTTCTTAAGGGAGGCAGCTACTTACAAGAACTGACGGCCTTGCTCCAAAACACTGAGGATTATATCATCTTAAACTTCTTGGGTGTGCACGTTGTTATCAAAAGTGCTATTCTCGTTCCTGGCATAGGCAAAAGTTTATACGAAGCATCGATAGCTCACTATCTTGGTTCCGTCACCTATCATGCGTCTCGCTGGAGAGTCTGCCAACGTTTGGCTCACCAAGCCCTGCCCTACCTTTTCTTATACGCCAGCCAAAAAGTTACTCAAACAGCACGTGCATCGAGTATGGCGCTAGTCCTTCTTGAAGATATTCGAAAAGCGGTTTTGGAAAGCTTAGATCGTATACGAATAATGGACAACACTACCAGATTACTTTCAAAAAACATTCTGGTCGAAATGAGGCTGCAAGCAATTGGCCCTGACTGGCTCCATGATGCAGACAAACTGTCAGACTACCTGAGGAGCCTTCCTAACATATCTACAAGACACCCACTCTGGTCCTTCTCTCGTGTCCACTCCGCAGCGTTGTCGTTTAGTCTCAGTCTTCCGTACGCCGGGGTCTGGACAGGCCATGCACTCGCGACCAACTGCTGGTACGACTTGCAGTCGAAGACAGTGTTCATACCGAAACTCCTGTTCGATATGTCACTTCCAGATATCGATCACGGCCTAAGTGGTAAGATGGCCAGAGGTGGCGTACGCATAATGTCTTGCATTATCCAGTTACTATTCGAAGAAGCGTCATCACATTACGACGAAGCCATCAGGAAAAGTTGGTGGTCACCGTTCTCCAAGATACAGCGAACAGAAGCGCGTCAGTGCACCTTGAGCCAAGCAATGTCGTCTGCTCATACCCGTCACCTGCTCGAAGACAGCGCTGCTGTGGTACCTGGGTTCGTCCTGTATAGGCACTACATTCAGCTCCAATCCACGGGTCGCACAGACGTCAGACTTCCTTTTGTCGAAGACTTCCGTTCGGATCATACATTTTTTATCTACTTTGCGCTGGGGTACTGTCACGTGGACCAGAACACTGCTCGACGAGACAATGGAGTCTCCAGAATTCTCCAGAAACGTAGAAGACGTGCCATTCGCGACCTGAAGATATCTCTCTGGAACACGCAAGAGTTTAAAAGCACTTTCGGCTGTAGGATAGGGTCTGGCATGAACCCACCAAATAACTGTTCCATATGGCACAATGCGTACGACATATAGGCATTTGTTTTTTTGTATTATTATTATTCATACCGTTGCCTGCGCACTATGTAATACGTGATTTTACGTGATTTACGACCGGAAGAGAGTGAAACAGTAAAGCTCTGTACAATAAATATTCTCAGTCACAGACACCCACTTAGCGCTACTTTTGCAGTTTGTTGTGCATGGTATGTGTGCATAGTTGCATTCCATGGTAGCAACTGTCCCTAGTATACCAGCGAAAACACATGACGTGGACCCGCTACAGAAAGACTATGACGGGGAGTTCCCGACGTTGGTACAAGCTGCTTTGCAACACTGTTAATTCCCCTTGGATTTGCATGGGAAAATGGAGTTCGCGCTGCACCAACTGTCAAACAATGATATCTTCTGCTGCTTAGATTTGTTGAATGCCCTGTAGAAAGGGCCTACAGGAACTAGGTAAAAGGTTTGCTGTAGACTACTCCTACACGGTTTCCAACAAATCTAGACGTCAAATCGCACCTCAAAAGATCCCCAGGTGGTCTAAATTATCCGAAGTCTTACCCTGCAGCATCGCTCGTGATCGCAGTAGTCTCGCGACGTAAACCCACAAATTATTATCCAACAAATCTAAGCAGGGGAAGACATCATTCTGTTCGACGGCTGGTGCTGAGCAAAGTACTTTTTCCCACACAAACCCAAGGGGAAACAACAGTGTAGTGACGAATGTCCCCTACGCAAGCCAAGTATTTACTTTTTTTTTATGAAATGAAAGCAATCACGTAGTTACAACAAGTGCCTGTGGATAACACTAATAATACATTTAGAACCTCGTGGCATTGGTGTCGATCGGTCGTATGTGGTCGAGGGTACGCGAGTATTTTTTTTGATGATCCCAATTTTAGTGGATCATTTGCAAAATCCACGATTTCACGGGCACTTTGAACCAGGCATACAAGCAGCACTCAGTTTCACAGAAGATGCCCTGTGCAGTAACAACTGAAAGACTTCTGGCAACATTTGGGATGCTATCATAGCACTTTTCGGTCTCCCGTTAAAGAAAACGTACCTTGAGCTAAGGCAGAGCAGTGAAAGTGACATAACTTCGGCTGTAGTATGCTGAGGTTGACGACTGTAACCTTTATTCGATTTCGTAATATACAAAGAGAATCATGGTCATTGCGACTTTGATCAGCAACACCTGAGCATTATACAGCAAACAGTAACTTTTAAAAATAATCGGAGGTTTTGTTTACTAGCATTGATGGCAAGATACGTTCGGTTGATTACCCGTCGGTGGCTTCGAACTCTGCAAGCTTCTCTTTGGCATCCTAGAGTGAAAGAACGGATGGAATGGAAGTTAAGTCAGTGGGAGCGTTAACGCGCTTGATGTCGTCGTAAAAGGGATACGTCGACAACCATACGTTTGCCATACACACTTTATTGCTACATTCCTATTGCTTTGCTTCACTGTACTACATCATATTTCAACTCAGCTAAATAATAGAAAAGATTTAAATGCTGAAGACAACCTTTCACTCTAATAATGTTACTAATATTCGGCACCACTGTCCGGTTTTACACGATGTCCCCAGAAATTAACCCCGAGAGGCGAATGCAAATCTAGTTCCGCACCGTAAAGCGTGCTTCACCTAATGCTTAGATGCGACGGGTGAAGACAACTTGCAGGATAAAGAACACGTTATTAGAACAATTTTCAAAATACTGCAAATTCTCGTTACAAAACAATGCAACGACTAGCTTACACAATTATTCGGTTCAAGGATTCGTCCCATTCGAACATAAACACACTAAAATGAAGTGCGATCTGAGTAACCTGGCAAGTACACACACTCCATACAGAAAACATGGCAATGAGCAGTAAACATCGGTAATTAATATCGCAGCTCTATAACACTACGTACCTTAATAACATGTTCTGGAAACTGGGCCAGTTCGGCAACTTCAATTCCAAAGCTCTTGTTGCAAACCCCTAGAAATATCGACACAAAATTTCAGCCCAATCTCCAGAAAGGGGGCTGTATAAAACCAATCTACCTGGCTTCACTTTGTACAACAGCGTAAACTTTCCATTGGTGATGTCGGCCAAGACATGGACGTTGCGCACGCAGGGCGCTTCGTCGGCAAGTGCAGTCAGTTCGTGGAAGTGGGTAGCAAACAGACAATATGCGTTTACAGACTTTACCAGGTGCCTGAAGAATGTTAAATCAGTTGAATTATAGAATGAACAAAGTTGCTAATAGCGTAAAAAGACATTAGCGCGCCACCTTTCTCACCGAAAACAAACACAAAAATGAACTACAAGTTATCCTGGAAATCTAGCACATACTGCATGCGTGCAACACTGTTTGGACTCGTGAGTCACCCGCAAGTCCGCTTCACCTTACGCTACTACCACGCGGTGAAGCACGGTTTACGGAGCAGGGCTGATCTAGAGCGTTTTTGGAAGAAAGAAATCGCGTCTACAAGCTAGTAGTCGAACTCCGTTCTTGAAAAGCCTGAGCGATAGGCACACGATAACATGGACGGCGCTGATAGTCACTGTGTCGTTCACCTTAACGTGTGCCCATTACTCAGGCTTGTCAAGCGTAGAATTGAAATCAAGGGAATGCATCTGCCATTAACGAACGATGCCAAGAACAGGCGATACGCATTAGTAATGTTTCAGCAATGCACTCTGGTAAAGGAGCATATAAAGTTTATGCTGCTAGCGGCTCAACTGACCAAACTAACAATGCTGCACCAGCTGTGTACAACACAACAATACTAAAATTATGAAAACTCACTCTGATATGGCCCATGCGAGGCCAAATCCATCATACGTTGACGTCCCTCTTCCCAATTCATCAATCACAACCAGAGAGTCTTGAGTAGCCGTCTGCATAAGTGAGTGTCAACCTCACATAGACACATCCTACTTACACAGCAAGCAACCAACCCGTTTGAGAACATACCCTGAGAATGGCCGCAGATTCCAGCATCTCGACCATGAATGTAGAAATCCCCTTCAACTGCTGATCCCCAGCCCCAATGCGCGTCAGAACTGCATCCACCACAGATATTTCTGCAGCGTCACAGGGCACAAAGCTCCCGATCTGAGCCATGAGCACAGCTAATGCCACCTATAGACATAAAGCACTGCTTTGTTTGGCCATATCACAAAGTGAATTCCTTCCCTTAAGTTAAGGGGCGCTTCGGGACAGATACTTACAGAACGAATATAAGTAGACTTCCCTCCCATGTTTGGACCCGTAACGATGTAACAGGAGCTTGAACCTGTAAAGCAGAATGTGACAATGATGCGCATTGTTACTGACCAGTACATGATTTGACAAATAGTGGCTGGAGATATTCTGCCAAGCAGCACGTACGACAGACACGCAGAAAAGTAGCAGAGACACAAACAGAAAAGTATTGGTACAGTACTTGCCTTTCTTCATCTCAATGTCATTCGGAATGAAAAGTACGCTGTCTTTGGCCTCTACGCACGGATGACGAACGCCGTCCAGTTTAATAATGCCAGAGCCTACGTATGTGAAAGAAGCAATAGTTCTCAAGCAACGTATTAAATTCTTGTGTTTCACCGACTTTTTGCCACACTGACAGGAAGAACCAATGCAGTACCACTTTAAAAGTGCAAGTCATTCAAAAGGCCGTACCTTTTGGCAGGATTTTCGGCCTCACGTAGGATTTGGGTGCATCAATAGCTGCCATTGCCAGCCCCACCAAGGCATCAATGTGGGATATCACATTGGACAGCGACTGCATCGGGTTGCAATACCCAGCTGTAATAAAAAAAGTAAATATGCTGCATGCATTTCGCGAATACAAATAAATCCATCTATGCTAGGATGTTAAGGTATAAACTTTAAATACACCAAAAATTTCTCTTTTTGTGCGAGATGCACAAACCTGCAATTTCGACCATCATCTTCACGATGCCCTCCTGGGTTTCGTTGTAAGATTTCCTCGTTACCAAGTACTTGTCATTGAGCGAATGCATGTCGGGACTTCGAAAACGCACTCCATTCTGCTTGGTGTCGATCGTAATATATTTAGACTTTCCCCGAAGGGCTTTTTCCTCCTAGTAAGACATACCAAATTTAGCGACAATATCCTTCCTGAACCCTAAGGTATTTACATTTCAAGTATAACGTACCTTTCTTGTGATTCGGAAATAGTACCCAAGCTCCTTGTTCGTCTCTAGTTTTATTGTCTTGTGTTCTTCGAGGCCCAGGTCTTTTGCTGCCTAGCATCCAACAGAATGCAGTTTTGCTACCACGCTCACATAAAGAGTCACTGTGAGTTTACCTTCTTCAACTGTCCCTTAAATTTTTCTTCAACCGAGTCAAGCTCGGCTCGTAACGCTGAAATTTAGATATTTATCGTGAGCAGATTTCCGAAAAATGAAGAGGCAGTAGGCTGGGAAGTTGCGGACTCACTTTGAAGGTTGTCGTCAAAGTCCGGCTTCACCATGAAGTCTCCGTTCTCGGCCATCTCGAGGTCAAGCGTAGTTTCTATCATTTCCATGTACTTTGAAAAATCATCCTCCAGCTCCTGCAGGATTAATCGCATTGTTACCGTTTTGTACAGACGTGCAGACCATGAATACTTAGTGATAAGAGAAAAAGTTAATATTAGACATAGATAAGGTCCCGGAAAAAATGAACATATTTACATTATTACAGTATATTATATCTATATCATATCATATAATATTATATTACATTAGAAGTGCATCTAAGATTCTATTTCATCAAATAAAAAAAAGCATCTAATTCGGACATGCTGGCACTGATCGACCATCGCCACAATTGTGAGACCACTGACATATACAATGTGTCAGTCAGTCAGTCAGTCACTAATATTACGACAGCTGCGTACTATTTCACTTGACAGGCGACATGTCCCCCAAAATCTCGTACCTTAAGTGGTCGTATGAAAAGCTCCTGTAGAATTATTCCTGCTTTTGTCTCCACTGCCTTCTCCAGAGTGGAGAGAACCTTTGGAATGACTTTCAGCATTTCATAGGTTTTGTACAGGTCCTGTAAGTGAGAACCAAGAGTTAGGTTGTACATATTATTACAGCGTGCAGACCTATCCAATCAACCCTACCCACAACTCAAATCACGACAACCACCCTGCACAAATTTAAATTAAAAATGTGCAAGCCGTACAGGAGTAAATAAGGTACGTGCATAAACAAGTACCTACATAAGAAATCTAGTACATTAAATTTTGAAAACTTAAGTGCAATTTTCAAGCAGTATGATTTTCATCTTAACCTATACATCAAAGCATCCAGTGTTCATACCTGGAGTGACACTTTTTGTCGCAGTAATCGTTTTGCCAGCCTTGCAAGGTCGGAGAAACGGCGCAAGAAATCGTCATACAGGCAATGCCGTATTTCTGCATTGCCAACCATCGCTTCCACAACATCCAGTCGCTCCTCTGGTTGCCAGGAGACAAAAGACACATCGACACTTTTATCAGCATACGCAAACACTAATAAACGTGATGAATGCTGCCTCACTCGCAAGAAAAGAGGGAAAGAAAAACAGCCAGATGGGCACAGCAAGACCTAGGCTTACGGAATGCGCAAGCATCTTTGACTTTCGGCAGAACGACACATGTACCGCAATCTTTCACCTTACGCTGCACATTTATCTTAAAAAAATTATGACAATTACTGAACGTGAAGAGAGAACTAAACCCAGCCCATATCACTCGTATCAAAAGGAATAGTATCTGGTGATTTACCAATTTTTGCAACATCCATCAAAGGCTGCTTTATCCACTGAGAAAGTAGTCTTTGTCCACCAGGGGTACGGCACCTGTTCAGGAGTGAAAGCAGGCTGCCGTCTGCTTTCGGATCTGTCGGCAGCCAAAGAGAAACAAACATTGCCGCTCAACAGCAGCACGAGTACTGAGCATCTGTCACATGACAATGTAGTCACAGATTGATTTCTCTATCCTTTCAAAACTCAGTTTATGTTCTGCACTGTTGTCATACTGGAATAGAGTAGGGTATATATACAGGCAGCTTGCACATGGCTGCTCTGTACAGCTAAAAGCTATGTAGCATGTTGTTACCTTCGCCCGTCGACATAATGCCCAACGCCTGTACTGCAGCGGAGTCAACACGGACGTACTGGTTGAAGTCGAAGGTGGCCAGCTCAAACTGACCAAAGTTTTCGCTGCGTGATAGGAGCTGTGGACGAAAACATGTAATTTGGAAAAAGACTGCGACTGTTCTAACAAAGGTTTCTGGTAACCCATTTTCCCAGAACTCGAGAGATTAAAACCGAAATAGAGTAAACTGGATACAAAATCTCGAGGATGTGATACTGACAAAAATCACGTTCATTTCTAGCTTCCGTTTACACGTAAATAAATAATAATAAAAATGAAGTGGTTGCCTTCCAGGCTGAGCACTTTGTGTTATAACTGTTATGCCATTTGTTGCTCAAAGCTGTCATATTCTGTATTTCCATGTGTCATCCAAATCTAACCTCTTCTAGATCTGATGATTATGCCCCAACCCAGTCTATGGGGCCCAAACACAGTGACACCATTTTTTTAAGTCTTATTTCAGTAACACGCTCCCTTTTATTTGGTAGTCACATTCGAAACCCACAAATTTCGCATTCAAAGTGATCATTATGATTCACTGGCCTGTTCAGGGCAACCTGGTTGAACCACACGTGGTTTGGTTAACAGTCAGCAGTAAGCTCAC
>JARGYV010094616.1:0-10084 GCA_029532675.1 Ornithodoros moubata
GGAAAACAGATCCGATTTCTTTGTTTACCTGCATGGTACGCTTGTACAAAGAGTTTTGCAACGGTAAGCGATGCCATGATAGCGCACAGGCGCTTGTTCCCCTGGAAGGAACCCTGTTTTCGCATCTTATCTGATGGCGACTTGATCCCAACTATACGAGATGAGTCAAAATGAGCGAAGTGCTTGTATTCTGCTCACGGTAAAAATGCCTGGGATAATATTCGTGGCACATGGCAAGTTTGCATAATCTGCGGTCACATGATTTTGTCCGTGTTCTGAAATGGAGGCAACATTTCATGAGACGAGATTTCGGCAACGGAAGAAAGACGAGTGTGCGCTCGAGGTCGCATGTCTGCTACAAGAAGAAGACAAGCAAGATGTACTTTGAGGAAAAACTGTTGTTGGATTCTTCCGTGCCAACCTTACACTGAAATCTCTCTTTTTCTGTTACATGTTGCATTTCTTCTTCGTAGTAGAACGTACAGTAAAGACTTAGTCCAACTAAAGTCGGAACACAAGAAGGAACCAAGGCAAGGGCCTCTATCAATTACAAGCTCTTGAAGGTAAACTGAGGTTGCAGAGATCTTTTTCATTGCAACGCAGCAAATAAGTCATTCTACAAACTTGTTGCCCCCAGCATTGACTGCACGGAGCAGTTGTTGCGTCACTCTTTCGCACCATTAGTTTCTAGCCTCAAGAAATTTTATACGGCTTTAAAGCGAAAGAGCACGAAATCAGTGGGAATTTTTTTAAGGGAAACAAAGGTGGGTTTTTAAGAAATCCGTGCAAAAATTTGCCTAATTTTTAGAGGAGGAGCCCATTTCGTCATTGCACAGCTCGTGAGTACTCTCATTTTTCCCCACAAATTTTGTATCGTTAGAAAGGGCTCTGCCTACCCTATAGTTCGGTGTAAGAATCACTTTTGTCCAACGGTTACTTTGTCCGTCGCAAACCTGACACAAAAACTAGCTCTGGAGCCATTTTACGATTTGTTGTAAAAAGAAAGGCTTACAGCAACTCATATGGAATACAATATCACCGAATTGAAATGAAAGTGCACCCGCAGCATCATCTCATCGTCCCATTCAACGCATCCTTACAACACATTCATCTCGTATGCTACGAATAAACTTTGCTCCTTGATTGGGAAAAAGGGGGAGCTGCGACAAATACTGCTATTGTTAAGCAAAAATAGATTCATGTCAGAACTTGCACGAAATGCTGGCCAGGGAACGACTGCTGCGCTCAAGTGGCCATCATGGGGATCCTTATATATGCAAAAATCGCCAAGCTGAAGAAGGATGATTTCACTCCAAAGAGAGTATCTACCCCTTGAAATAGAATTCACGTGTATATATTGTCAATAACGTACGCTGCTATATTTATATACTGCGGTAAAAAAAACTCAAAATATACCAATGCCAAATATATGCCACTAAAGCATTTTATTATTCGCAATGAACGAGGCTAAATTGCCGAAAGTATGAACGGATCCCAGTGAAATGCCCTGAAACGGGCGCCAAGCCAGAGAGGGACACATCTTCATTGTCACTTCCCCATTCAGGTGTTTCGCACTCTATTCGGCTGGTGCGGAACCGAATTAGCAGTCTTTCCAACGTGCAGGACCCAAGCCGTCACGTGACTTTCAAACGGAGTTTCTAGAAACCCAGATGCGGTGTCTCCAACCTTATGCAAAACCTTGGCTTCCATTATTTTCATGAGGAGAGAATTTCTCGACAAGTTTTTCATTGGAGCAGTCTTATCGGTCGTTGCTTTCCAATGCAGAAAGTATGACTTACCTGCGGAGCAGATCCCAAGCAGCGTGAGCAGTGCACTTAGCCTGACCCACATGATGCTCAATCTGAAGTCTCGGCGCTCAAGTCCCAGCGCTTTATGCATGCTTGAGAAAGGATTCGCGTCCTTCTCCCTTCGACAGAGGAGGAGGCTGCAATGGTTCATTTGTCACATTCGTTGAGTCGATAACGTTCCTCTCTCGAGTCGTGAAAAAGAAGTTCTTTGCCACAGCCTCCACGCATTGTGTGCCAAGCACAGTTTTTCCGCAGTGCGTGGAAAGAGTCATGGCAGTGGGGAGCGGTATCAAACACGTGCAGGAACGCAGCACTCATCTTGCTGGAGTGCAGCTTCGTGACAGGATCCACGAAAAAAAGAAAACATTTCAAAAATATTTTTTTTGTTTTTTCTCGTGTTCGACGAGGATGATTTTGCTGAGAACGGGCCAAGAGGACGCAAACGAGGTACACGCGATCGACTGATAAAAAGAAGCACTCGAAGCCTCCGACCGTGTCATCTGATTGCGAAGATTACGAGTGCTCGCCGAGACTGATCATGTCAGTCTCTGTCTGTATCAAAGAAAACGAATGACGATATCTGTGGTTCCAGCAGTCGGGCTCTGAGGGCCTATATGGTGGACAAGGTCGAGATTCCGGAAACAGGATTAGAATAACGTACCTTTATCAAGTGAAGAACAGACAACCAAGTGGTGGGAAATGAACAAATGCTATTCTTGTAAAAGAGCCACAGGTGTTGTGTACACTGGAACCGAATTAAGGCTGTTACCCTTGTCCTGTATCTGTCAGGGCTGCAACGTGCTATACAAGACAGGATGGACGATACAGGGATCAATACGTGCTGCAGTATAGCGATTCTAACCTAGCAAACATAAATTTAACAAGCAAAACCTAGCAGGCAACCTAGGGTCAAGTAAAGGAACTACCGAAGACGGGCTAATAGTACTCCGAGGGGTACAATCCATGCCAAACTCCCGAAGAACGCCATCATCCTTAATATGGACTAATGATATTTCCCACTTGTCCCATGCATTTGTGTCACGAGAATGTGGACCATGTACAGCAATGCCCCTTGGAACTCTTCCTATTTTTGTTTCACTACTATGGAGAGAATGGAGAAATGTTCTATCGAGCACCAGCTATTAGATGGGGGAATGAATTGAGAAAGTCCCAAAGTGGGATGACCTCTGAAGCCCCTTTTTGGAGGTCGTCTGCTTTTCCCGCGCCTATTTTACGTGGCTTCTCACACAGCCCTCAAAACGGCGACGTGCTGCGTAATTTGTGGACTTGCTTTTTTGTGTATCTTTCAGGGTATGACACAAAGAATGAAACCTTCTTTGGATGAAACTTTGATGAGGCTCCATTTATTCAGTTCCACCCTGGATGACAGAGGGTAGTTTATTGCAACACTTTCCCTCTCCCATAAACCAAGTTGGATGTATGAGCTGGTTGTGGTGAGCACAATAAATACAGACAAACATACCATTCCAGACTTGACTAGGTTGTCGAAAGAAAGCAACGGCTTTTGAGCTGCATTTCATCAGTAATTGACCAACCCCACAGTCTGCGGGGCTCTACCAAATTATTTTATACATACAATTTATACCTGCGCTTCATTTCCTTTAAAGTTGCAATGCTAGGTGCAAAAGTCTAATGCTGAAATAAAGCTTACTCTGGAAAGCTCAGTTCTTGATAACATGCAGTACTTATGGGCAGCACTATCAAGACCACTCACTACTCAACCCCTACCCCTAACCCCTGCCAAGCGCTAGGGGTGTTAACCCCTACCGAAGAACCCAACAAATCTGCCACAGAAAACAAACATCTTTTTCAAACTACATGCATGCGATGCTGGTTAGGACTACAACTGTACATACCTTAACTTATGATTTAATCAACACTGCGCAATAATTCTTTCTTTTTTGTATAAGGGAAAAAGGTAAAAACAAAAGCCTTCCTGGTCTGGCTTAGGTGCATGATGGAGCAGTCAAGACTTTAGTGAAGACAGTGCAAAAGATGGCTGTGAGAACCCTTGGCACAGGAGTATTTACAAGTGCAGCATAAAAGGTCTATGTACAGGCTGCGTCAAACACTAGGGTGAGGCTTGACGAGAAGGGACTGCCGTAGCCCAGGGACAGAGGGACATCCAGCACGGAGGGGCAGCGCTCTTCCAGCGAGAGCAGCAACACCTCGTCCAGACATCATAAATCCGGGAAACGGTTTCGGTCTTCCCGATAATCTGCCGGGATCTCAAAAAGGGAGTCATCCACGTTGTCCCGGAATTCAAAGTCTTGGAACGTGATCCGTGCAGTGACTGTCGGGAGGATGGGGATGTCTGCGCAAAATACATCATCCTCCGTACATAACGGGTCCATGGAAATTCAAAAAGGAAAATGTCATCATCATGTTGCACACTCACCAATTTTACCTCAATCAAGCCAAGAAGGGAAACTTTGCTGTAGTTTTATCACGCTCATTTTGGACCTGCCTAGTTCCAATGTGGGCAGCCCCATTCTCAGGGACAATTTTATGCAGCGCTGCCGACTCCCACGGCTCAAGCAGTGCCACAGTCCTCGTGAATGCCGCCAGTTCTGGCCAGCCAAACAATTGGTCCCGAGCTTTCTTTCAAATATTTCCTCACATTGAGCCTCGCTTCATGCGATCCATTTTCAAGCAAGGCGTGCTCTCTTAGGAATTATCTTTGCTTTGGAAGTTCCAAGCCCAAAAGTGTGGGATACATTCATTAGCACATACCTATTTTCACTGGGAATCCAGGAGGCAATTTCATCTTTACAAACTCGCGTAGCTTGTTGAAGTGACGAAAAGGAGCAATTCCTTCAAGAATGTTGAGCAGCCTTCGACGAGAGAAAGGCTATACAACTGCAACACGGCTGGCACCAGCAAGACTACTTACGAGTTGACTGAAAGCGGGAATTCTTGACTCTGCAACAAATCAAGAAGAAAAGGAAAGTGATTGCAGCAAATAGACAAGCACGTACCATGGCGAGCGTTGCCTTGAAGACTCGAGTGGTTGTCTTGCTGATGGCAGAACGGCCCAGAACGGGAGGGCAGCCGGGAGGAGCAGAAATGTAGTCCCGGTAGGTGACCTTCCTCCACTGTGGAGGTAGCAGGGATCTGCGCCTCTGCGGCTGCTCCACAAGACACATCCAGTCACTGCCCTCCGTTACAATAATGCTTATGCATTCTTTGACATTCTGGTTGCAACACCTCCCTCGGAAGAGCCTTTTTTCACTCGACTCAACTCACATAGGCTATTCCCACGGGCCGTTTTGTCTTTAAGGATGTCACCACACCTAAACACTGCAGTAGGTAATAGAAGCACCACAATGTGTGTGCAACCGCTTTTACCTCGGCAGACAAAAATAGATTCCAGCAACGTTGACTTTTAAGACCTACATGGAGTGCTGCACCAAGGATGTGTGTGACAGGTGTGTGACAGCTGTAGGAGACCCCAATATGAAGGAAGCAACTGGATGTGGTGAGCAAGAAATGGGATACACTCTAGACTACTTTAGGACCTGTGTAGATGACCAAAGAGGGTCATGGAAACAAAGTGGAAGTGTCCCCGCAGGCAGGAATTAATCATCTACTCAATGGAGATGAGCCACAGCAGATTCAAGTAGCTAGGACAAATATGGAATGGAGTTGACCAGAGATGTGGGAAATGCATCTTGGGATCAAGGGCGACAACAACGGTGTTTCTATATCACCCCCATGGTGACGGACATGGAAAGATGGACGATGCTGGAATTGGTGGAGAAAATGGACCTAACCTTGGTGAATTTTCAACCTAAACGTAGGGGACAGTAGACATAGTCATTGGGGAATAGACACACATGCACAGATTACTGCCCCCATTTTTATGACAAGCTAGAGTATATGCCTATTGATGAGGATGGGCTTGAGGCTTAGGAATGGTCCATAATAGAGCCCTGTTGGACTTTGGGAGGAATAACGAAGCACTAGCAGCAGCCCCAAGATAGGATGCTCCCAAGGCAGCTGGACCAGGATGTCCTACAGGAATAGAGGGGAAAAGAGATGGTGGCACGCCCAACTAAGACAAGCAATTAGGACCAGAAAAGAAAACACAAAGAGCAGCACGAGCAAGTCTGGCCCAGAGGATGTGCTAGGATTATGGACAGGCTAAATGGGGATGCAAAAATGAAAGAAATTCGGGAGCCTCCTCAAGAAAGAGTCAGAGGAACTGGGACAGGAAGTACCAATCCAAGAGCACAAGAAGTACAAGGCAGCAGGAGGCATAGCCTCAGGAGGAAAGTACTCCTCAGGCAGTACAAAAGGTGATCGCAGTTGCCTCGCGACGTAAACCCACAAATTACAGAGGGTCAACAGCTGCAGGAATAGATGGAATCCCGGCTAAACCATGACGGACCAACTTTGCAAGAACCTCAATGACATCCTAGGCGCTGACCACATCCCGGAAGACTGGCAGGAAGGTAGCATTAAATTAGTCTATAAATGAAGTGGGAAGCGCTCGGACTTCAATAACTACAGCACCATCGCCCAGATACATACTAGGTGGAAGACTAAAAAAATTGGTGCAAGTTCTCAAAGTGCTCGGAGAGCCTCGGAATGACTTCAGACTAGAAAGGATAGAAAACAACATCCTCAATAAAGAAAAAATAATAATAATAATTAAAAAAGAAAAACACAGAAAATTTTTCAAGATAAGCGGGGGTTTCGAGCTGAGCGAAGAGCAGAAATTACGCGCCCCTTTTGATTTTAATAAAGCAACCCCAATGCACTATGTTAGAAAACGTAAAAAAAGCTTTCCTACAGACTCGTAAACAGTTTCAAAAGCATTAATTTTTTTATTGTCATCTAAGAGGGAAGAACTCCATAATGGCACCCTACTTGGCATTCCCATCCGGGAGCAAGAAAGCATCTTGAAGCACTTGAATGCAATGCCCCTCCCCGCCTCTACATCTCGGACGGCTGTTCCTCCATTCTCCACATGTGGAGTCCCGAGGATTTCATCTCCATCACACACAGTCCTCTCTCCCCCAGAACGTGCATCATTGGGTTCGTTGCTGGTGAAGAAGAGACGTCAGAGCCACTGCACTCATGCGCTGGCACGCCAGTGGAGAAGACCATAACGTCAAGAACGGAACCGAGACAAATGCAGAGAGGTGTACAAAAGGGCGCTTTATGGCAAGGATGAGGGTCAAGGAATGCTTTGCCCTCGCTCATAGGTGGCACGGGGACGCACGGGAACGCACGTTACCAGCAGCAGGTATGCTGACCTACCAAATATCCCTACCCGGGGGAAAGAAGATTCCAGTTAAAGGGGACCAAATACAAGGGAAGCATTGGGACAAGGTTCAGAGTGCAAAAAAAATTAACGAGAATTTACTGTATGTACTAAATCAGTGGATAGAACTGGTGCGGACAGAGAGGAGACAATTATTGGCAGGTACCTCGGAGCAAAACAGCACCTGGATACATCGTGCTTCTGAGCGAAAAAAGGAAGGGCATGCAACAATTACTCAACGCATGTGGTAATATTGGAAGCCAGCTCGGTAGGAGGCAGCCAAATGTGGTGTGGGGAACAGAAGGCAACGATAGAGAGCATGTCAATAATATGCCTTCACAGAAATTCCAAAGGGAGACAGCAGTACTTTCCAAGGACTTTCTCAGACATCACAAAAAGAAGATAGGGCCACAATGTATTGAAACACCAGGCGTTGTAACCGATTCCAAGTCACCAGAATGACAGCACTGCTAATAGGTACAGAAATAGCACCATTAACTTATCAGCTTACATGAGGAAATTTTTGGAGAACAGCCAAAAGGAAGTAGGGAGAACAGCAATGGGGTTCCACAGAGGCACACGCAACAAGGATGTACAGGGTGATGTTGGACGGTCATCTTTCGAGGAAATCCTGGCCAAGTAGACGTACAAGGCGAGACAAGAATGGGCAAAACAAGCTCCGTGAGCAAATGCATTTTCACCAAAACGGACGAGAGACCAAGAGCAGAGCATCCCACACAAGGTCGGCCTCAACCACCCGGTTATGCTCATTCCAGAGGGTTTGCAATCAACAAACCATTCTAACCAAAGAACAAGTATACATTTTGTGTGCAACAACTAAAAGGCCCAATCGCATTGCAGGGCATGCTGTTCATTCAGTTGTGAAAGTCCAAGCTCCTAGAGTGTTTGCTTCCAAAACCAACTGAACCTACCTCATTATTATCCACAGTAACTGTACTCCCTCTGGTAAAGCTTTCAAATATTGCCTTGTTTTTATGCAGGTCCTCCTCTGTGAGATGTTCCCTCCTAAAAAGGCAAGCATTGTCCAAGGGTCATTATGGGGAATGTCAAAGGAAATAGTCAAATGTCAGTACCTTTTCCTAGATTCAAAGGTGAGGCCATTGATAGAGTAAAAATCGGCTAGAAACTTCCCAACCAGCTCCTAGCAGAAGACAAGACTACTTTAATCCGTGCCACTGCTCACTGAAAATGAGTCAAACTACACACAATACCAATCAATTCCCAATAAGGAAGGAATGTGGACCTCAAAGTTTCTTCCCAGAAATGGAAAGCAATTCACTGTAGAGGTCACTGTCAGATATGGCCTCCAAAACGCTAAGTGTCGAGCAAGAAGGTGCAAAAGTCACCGTTTTGTTTTCCCGCACGAGCCACCCACTCTGGGCACGCTGGAATGTGACCGATTTTGTAGAAATCTGAGCCGCAACAATGTCGCTGCTCATCAGTATGTCCACTTCATCTTCCATCTCTGCCTCAGTGTCCTGGAAGAAAACTCAGCTGAGCCAAGGAAACGGCGTGCCAAGTTCGTACCTCATAGCGTACGCTTTGATACACCCTGAGGTTGTTGTCAAGAACCGTTAGCGATTTTGACGGCTTGTCATTTCCAGTGAAGAGAAACGTAATGTTCCCTCTTTCCCATTTCATGTCATTGAAGTCTACAAGCGTTGTGTCTAACCTACGACATGGAAAGCACAGCACTCAATTCCATTCATTCAGAGCAAAATCTTTTCTAACAATCTGTGAGTGAGTCAGGCAAGTATGATAACTGTGTGTGTGTTCACAAGCACTTGTTTCCAAGGCATGTACACAAAATACAGAGACATACCGAATGTTTGAGCCCTTTTTGTGTATTTGACAAATATCGGAGGGTAGAATCCTTGACACTAGAGGTACTGCGAGAAACACTTTCATTAGTGGCTCCTTCCACATTCGCAGATGTTAAAGACTCACTCCAACTTTGAAAGTCCCACTTGAGTTCCATGTAAAAGTCCCCCATAACATTGAGGACGTTGACCAAATCTGGCCTCCGAACTTCCATCGCCTCCCGTGACTGCTGTTTTAATTTCCGCAGCAGGGAAAGGACTGTTTCGAAAACAAAATTTATTCACTTTCAAACAAAAACGGCTGCAACCCATACTTGTCTGCCTGTCTCCAAAGCTGATGGCTTCAGCCAGGCAACTCCATCCTTGACTATTTTTTACTTTCACGGGCGCATTGTGGGCCAGTAGTAGATGTACACACTCTGAAAACGATTCAACCAATAATCCAACTGTGTCAGCACCAACACTGGTGTCCAGCCTTTATAAAGATTTGCTCGCGGTCGTTCGGGCTTGGGAAGTCATGCACATAAATATCTTACCCTTTTGGCCCAACATAACTGCCAGGTGAAGCGGTGTGTTTCCTGAAAACATGACCAAATTTGTGGTAAAAGAGGTAGGACGCATGCGAGCTGGTAGTATATATATATATATATATACAAAATGCACACTTTGTTTTCGTATCTTTTTAGCGAAATATGTCTCAATTTTGTGACATGTGAAACGAACCACATTCTTGTACCGACTATATCTGCGACTATAGGCCTTTCCGAATGAAACTTGCATTAATTTCCTACCGTGTATATCCTTTTGACTGACATCGTGGGTCCTCAGAAGAGCCGAAACACGACGAACATCACCTCGAAACACACATTCATGCAACGGGTAGTGACACCCATTATCCGCCATGTTAAGATCTCGTACGTTCTCACAGCAGACGAGGTCCACTTGCAGGCAGTGGCTGAGAAGAGAAAATAAAACCGAAACTGCACAAGACGAGATCGTAAAATTATCATCAAAGTATCTGACTAGAAATCTTTTCTCTCCTCTGTTTCTTCCTTTTTTAGCCCTGATTTGTTTGGTCAGAAACATGCGAAATGTCTCGACACTGTGACGTAAGCCCAGGACGCGTCTCCACTGTATCTCCACGC
>JARGYV010094638.1:0-20915 GCA_029532675.1 Ornithodoros moubata
AAGTAACGGGTTGGCACGTTACCGAATTTTTGTAACGAAATACGTTACTCGTTACACTTTTCTGGAAAGTAACTAAGTCGTTACTTCGTTACCGAGAAAAGTAACCGTTACCAAGTAACGCGTTACAAGTAACGCATTACGTACAACTCTGCTGCACAATGACGCGCTGAGCGACTTGAGACAGATATATTGTGGTGTATGTAGTAGGGTGCACGTGATTAGTGTCGAAACCATTGGAGCTACCTTCGCCTCTGATGCGTTTTTTTTTTCTTTTACTTTCGCGACTTCATGCAAGGCCCATATGCTAAGGGAATTGTTTGCTATGTGTAATTTGCATAACTTTTTTTTATATATTCCGGACCCCTCTCTCACTCTTTTTTTTTTTGGTCCTGTCTTACCAATTACTCTGTGGACAC
Source organism: Ornithodoros moubata (assembly GCA_029532675.1). NCBI lineage: Eukaryota > Metazoa > Arthropoda > Arachnida > Ixodida > Argasidae > Ornithodoros > Ornithodoros moubata. The sequence continues at coordinate 417 of JARGYV010094638.1, forward strand.
TGCGGCAACTGAAGTTCAGGGTATCATTACGTTAATCGAATCTCTTAAGAATCCGATAAAAAGTTTTCTTCTCTTCTTACGAAAGCTTTTACATAACGAGGTTAATTCCAAGTTCAGAGCAATCCTTTACTACTCTTACAAGGCTCCTCTGCTCCTCTGCACACACTGAATAACTGAACTAGAAACCGGCAAGGAATGGTAGCTAGTTTAGTAGATACAATTGTCTTCCCACATATCCCGAGCGAGCTTTCCTTTCAAACGCGTTCAAGCATTCACGTTGATCTTATTCCCTTGAAAGTCATTCGTATTTCTGTACAGTGTGTACCGCATCTGTGCATCACATTCTGACGATCACGCCTACTTTGCCACCGGCATTTTACAACTTCAGCTTGACACTAATCAGTTAGAAAAGGAACGAATTATGATGAAAAGGATGATTTAGTTGAACAAATGAAGCCTTAGTTTTCTGAACAAATGAGGCCGCCACAGGTGTTGTCTTTCAAAGTGAGTGATAACCTGGTTCTTCATGTTTAACTGCCACAGAAATACGAGAGGCGATGTGCTCAAAATAATTTCAAACCGAGCACCACAGGGCTACGCCCGGCCAGTCCGTCCGGTCGTTCATCCGACTGAAAAGTTTCCACTGCGGCGAGTGCATACATTAACTGACGGCAGTAATGCTAAGTCACTTAACACCTACGCACCGATTGTCTGCGCTCTCAATTATTCTTTCTAGCCTATTTCAAATTCTATCTTCTTTGGATCGTCATATATGGTCGACATAAGCTGACTGTAGAATAAGCGTACATGAACTCGTCGATCGTTCTTACGACGCTGTGTGGAACAACAACAGGTATATAAACTTCAAGTTGCAGCGGGCGTGCATCTGTTGAATTTAGGTCGTCGTCCAGATAAATTCGTGACTGCTGTCGCCAGAAAAGTCACTGGACGACTTCGAGAAAAAGACTACGATTTTAGTGTCGGACATGCTCGTATGTTCCGCGCCTTCCTAACATCCTTAGAGCAGATGAGCTCAGGCTCACCGTGGGCGCGCTCCTATTCGTCCTTCGTTTTTGACGTTTCTAATTTTCTCGTGAGGGAAATCACGAATACTCTCATCGCCCGGCGTCTGTTTTGGCTGTGTACATGACGATATTTCATAAAAACTCTTGGACTAATCGCCGTAGGAATTTCGGTATGGTTATCAGTGACCAGCAAGGAATTAAAAATTGCTTTAGTTTCGGAATGCTGGAATGTTCGGGACAATGTAACTGTCCATTTGAAGCGCGATTTACATTTTTCGAATGAACAAAACCAGGGATACCATGGTCGTTGAAAACCTTCCTGGGATTAAAGAGGAAAGCAGGCAGTGCCTCCACTAATTTGACAACCAAGGTGGACACCAACTGTCCCCTCCCACTGCTCTTGCCTCAACACCCGCTGCAGAGGAGGGAAATGGAGAACATTAGCTCAGGACATGTTCCACTACTCGCACGTGCCCAGTACGTACAAAAGGAAAAGAACGAGTGTGCGTTCAAAACAAGAAAAAATGCTCAGTAACCTCCAGCGGCTGCAGCCAATCGAAGGGCGCGCAGTATCAGATCGTGTACGCGTCCGTCATTGGTCAACGTCAGTTCCTCGTTGCCTTCTAACTCCTTAACGGCACAAGAACGGAAAGTCTACACGCGTTAAGTGCGTCACGAGGCGCTAGATAAAGAGCGTGGCTTGATCAAAACTGCAAGAAATATGACTACTTGTGTCGGCGTCGGAGCAGTTTGATCGATTATTTATGATCAACATGTCATATCAGCTGACCTTTGCGTGCCCGCAGGGGTGATGTGAGAAATAGCTGATGGGTGAAGAAGAAGAAGAAAAAAATAACTTCACGATTTCTCGCTGTTTGACGGCGGAAGGGTAGGCTCATTTACGCGACGACTCCAATCATTTTGATCGTGTTTACTTGAGGAGACGCTTGATCGTTGATTGGGTAGTTAGGAAGTTTTAGAGCGGCGCTAATTTTTCTTGTTGCTTCCGGGGAATTTCCCCGGCTTTTATATTATGCGCACTCTTAATTGCTTTCGCTTGCTGGCCTTGGTTGTGCGCACTGTGCATTCGCGCTTGTGAAGACAGCTCGTTAATAACATGGTAACACGAGTAGAGCTGCCCGTTCCGAGTCTTTGAGTGTGTATTTTACGCGCATTTACTTTGTATTGAAATCAGATCACTAAAACGTGACCGATTTGAGTGACTCATTTTGAAGTGACCTCCGATTCGAACGGGTTATCCAACTCCACTCCGTATAGCTAAGTTTATGGTCTTTAGATTTTACTAGCTTTACTACGCATAGAACGTCCCCTAGAAAATGCACAATGGCCCGCGCGATCATTGGCTCGTGCGAAGGACGTCTGTGCTTCTGGTACCTTGGACGCTTTATAATAGCCTGATCTGGGTCTTCCACGGACTCATACATCTGGCAGTTCAGAGAGCCCGCCTTTACAAGCTCATGTAATCGTCTTACGCGGAATGGTACATTTGGGCTAAGCGTGTGAATGAGTGACGTAAACAAGAACCAAGTCGATGTCAACTCTGCGTCAAAGTGACGAACCAGCGTCGTCAGCAAACCGCTATTTCTTAGACAGTTCGCAACGAAGAGCAATAAGCAGAGTCTTCGCATCAGATGTTGTCAGGCATAACCGAGCAGCTTATGGGAAACTCTATACTAGCCATAGCTGGAGCTATATGAGACTTATTTGTTGGCAGGGGTCAGCAATGGCCTGGTATCTATGGCGTTATAAATTGGCATACTCTGAACCTACGCATGGGACGTTTGAAGGAATCAGTAAACAGATAAGTTCTTCGCTACAGTTTCCACTAGACTTATTTAAAGTGCAGAGTACGGGACAAAAGAGCAGTGGCAATCAGCCTTCAGGGTCTTGGTTAACTTTGTTGCGGAGCTATAGGTGTACTGTCCAATAGCTGTGTTCTCTTTAATCTTTCAGTCGGTGTACAGGCGCTTTGTATAAAATATAAAGACCAAGCTAAGCAAAGAACTATGGACTCCCCAGATGCACAGGAAAAAATGGAGACACTTATCATCACCGCTGGACGCAGCCTCTTGCCTCAGGGGCTGTCCTCACGCGATCACTGCTCATTGAATTAGCGTCACAGATAGAATCTCAAGGGAGGCCTCCCCTGAATGCATGAAATGCCAACGCGAAAAAAATTACGTCAAAGTGCCGAGGTCTGGCTGACATCAATGACATATTACATGCCCCAAGCGACCAAGCATCAGGACGTAAGAAGGGCAAAAAAAGAAATTCCTTCTGCTCAGGATTCTATGGTCGAATCCATGAGCAGCGCGAAGTAGCACGCCGCATCCTGAGCCTATAGGCTGTCCGCGAGGCTTAATTAAGCGGGAGCGTTTGTGGTCTGTTATTTGCGCCAACCCTCCTCGGCGGGAATTAAGCATCTAATTTAATACCGGGACTTCGGCCAAAATGTCGAGAAGTCGGCCGTGTCGCAACGATCCTGGCGCCGCATGATTCGATGCGTCCGCGTGAATTCGGGACCAACTCGAATACTGAATTGGTTCCTCTGTCGACTCTGTAAAAGTGTCAGTTTAGTTTCTGAGCAAGATGTTTCGTGCATTTCTTTCTTGTGTCTCCCTCTGGGAAGTCAAGCTCGCGGTTACACTCCGCGGGTATTGATGGGGGCTGATTCCCCGAGCATACGCCCTGACCTGTCGCTGCATGCGTAATTCAGGCCGTCGAGGTCTGAAGCATGTGCGGAGAATGACAACTGAGACCTTCGGCTGTACACACAGTCTAGATTATGTGAACAAAAGTAGCTGGTCTTTCTGGACGCAAACAACTTGCGTAACAACTTGCCCATTTTTGGGGTTGTGACGCAATCCGGTAGATATGTCAACCATTTTCTTTCTTTTCTTTCTTTCTTCTAGCTTTTGTTCAAATACACTTGTACACAAACCCAGCACGACTAGATGGTCATTCATGTTACATAGTGTGTATATAACGTCATTGTATATTGAGCCCGTAATTAAGCATTCATTCAGTGTTCACTGTATATCCATTACACTTTATAGGGTATGTGTACATTCAAAATAAATATTCTAATGAACAGTAGGGCAACGTTTTATCAACAAAGCTATCTGTGCTCTTTGCACACAAAAATGTATAAACAACATGCCAACATTTTGTCAGCAAAGCCATCCTGTCAATATATAGTCAAAGACATGTTAAAGGCGACAGGATGACACAGTGGCAAACAGGAACGTCTTCTCTCCACCTCATATTCTTTAATTTATCTCTTTGTTGCTGCTTGTGGCATACGCTAGAATTCTCGTAATTATCACCCATGATGCCGCATTATCACGGTGTTGCGTTAATTGGATACCGGGCGATAATTAGTGCAGTTCCTGGCGCGAACTCGTGGGAAAAGATCCCTCTGTTCTCGATGGCATCCACCGTGCTCGGCGGGACGCACGCACGAATGCTCGAGGCACTTTAATCGTCACGAACTACGTCTTTTGTCGACGCGTTGTTCGCCGTCCACAATGATAGCAGCGACAAACACGCGCTCCTTGTGAGTGGCCGTGTGGATCATTACGTTTGATCTTATTAATAAGGAAATTAAGTGCGAATAAAAGTATATATCCGTGGACCAAACACGTTCACACTAGCGAAACGCATGCGGGCATATACGTATAGCGCTCCCACCCGGCCAACGGGAGGCCTGGGAGGCTAAGGGCAAGGCTCAGGGACAGGGGTTGAGGTGAGGGTAAAGATGTAACAGAGCAAGAGTTCACTTGTGAGCGCACTGTTGAGTAAATAACGAGAAATCACTTCCGTTGTTAGCTAAATGAAACGTTTGCCATGGTTGGTGCGGGAAGGAAGTTTGAAGATCTGCAGGACGGTCAGGGCTGAGGGCAGATGGGAGGAGACCCTCTGCCCAGCTGCTTATGTCTTATGGGCTACGAGCTTTATGCTAAATACATGAATGATTAATCGGAAACAGTCGAAATATTACAAGCGGAACTCGCAGAAGAACTAGCATAGAGCGCTCTCTACGTTCCAACACAACAGAGCTGAAGTAACAGGGTCAAGTTTTGTTCATGGAAATACTTATGACTTTCCCCTGGATGCAAGTTGTCATTCGGGTCTCTAATTGTGCATGTATGCAACAGTGTGCTACGTATGTATGTGAGCACTATGTGTCGCTGTTTGTGTTGTCCTTGTTGTCTAGCTCCTGTTCCCTGAGGCATGCACCAACAGGCCCGCGTTGCCGCCTTATTGAGTATGTATGTGAACTTGTTGTGCTCCAGCGTACAGCAATGCATAGACGTAGGCTAGCAGGTCCACCATGGCTAGGACCGACACCTCTGGAAATTTCATCGCTCTCATGGCGCTAGTAGAGATACCAAATGTTTAGACCAGAAAATTCTTGAAATGCTATTGAGTACTCTTTGGTAAGTTCGCCTTTAATGCCAGGAGGGGCACGGTATAACAATTTTAACCCCCTCATGTGTCCATGGCACATGTGGCCACCTTCGGACGGCATGTATATCGCGCACCACTTAGAGACACGTCAACGCAAAGTACTGGAGGTCGGTTCGCATTTTCCGACATATAATAAATGAAGTCAGCTATTACTACTCTTTCACTGCCGGACAAGAAGACAGCGCGTTATCTCGAATGTCCATCAAACCGGTGAAGAACTCAAGTGAGCCGCAGGCAGAAAACCTACACCTCTCCCCCGCCAGCTCGTGCGCGTAATAGAACAAATTATCGAGCAACAGCTTTCTACCGGAGCCATAACTGGAGTCACGACGTTATTCTAATGCGTGTGATTTGCCTGGCTCTGTTTGCACAACGCGTCTGAGAGGCGGATCGCTGGCTTTCGGTATTGGTTACCACGGTTAACGTTTGCTCCTTATTTTTAGCTATTTTTTGCTTTGTCGTTAATCGCTGGCTCTGGCAGTGGTCTTGTAGTACTTTGATTGATTTAGTCTGATTGGGGCGTAACGATGCGAGATCGTGGTGGCTGCCAAGCGTAATATATGCCCTCTGGGGAAATCGCTGACAGAGGTGCGCGGTGTGGTGGTTTCGTTTTCACGACGTCAGGGGAGATAATGACAGTGCGTAAAAGCGGGCTTGGACGTCACGAAGGTTAAAAAAGAGCACCCTGCCGCGTTCTTTTTTTTTTGTGCGTGCGTGCGTCCGTGCGTTTAATTGTGGTATAGGCGGCGTGGAATATTTGCTATGAACGTTCCCATGCCCATATCATTCTCTGCGTGGAAAGATGGACGAATAAGTGAACAGTAAAAGGAATATTGGAGTTTCTGAGCCGCTTGCATTGGATACTACGAGTATTGTAATGATATTGGGAAGAACTAGTTCAGTGGTTCGTGGTAATACTTGATGTGTAACACCCGTTTCTACCACCCGACTCACTGAAGGGGCATTTCCTTGACACCAGTGACTAGAACAGCCGACAAAAAAAAAAAAAAAAAAGGTGGAAACGATCACGGAATTGGGAGATATAGGGAGAGGTTTAGTGAAAAAGCAAATAAGCAAAAATGAGGAACAGCACACGAATAGGACATTTTGCCTGGGCCGCACTCAGAGCTGACTTCAGAATCCGTGAGCACTGCGCGGAAGTGTGATAGCTGCTGTTTTCAAGGATGATTCTCAATGCTGCGACGTCACATCCTCACCCCCGGCATAATGACGGCCTTTCGAAATCTTGACAACTATGGATTCAAATTGGGGAGGTGGTTGCAGACGACCTCGGGTCCCTGGGGCTATATCCAATACCGTGGCGTGTGGCGGCAGCGCCGAACATCATTAACGACAATCATAATCAGCGATAAAAAACGCAAGGAACGAGCGAAGTGCGCTGCGGTCTCCAGTCGAGAGCGTGCCAGCTTTCAACCCAGTTTGACCTCCCCCGTAGCATCAACGTGACGTTCGATGCTATCGTGGCTGACCATTAAGGCTGAGCTTTCCTCGCATTTTCTTACTTCTTCTTTTATCTATCACTTTACGCATTGCGGACAGTGTTGTAAGATTTGCTTGTATAGTATGGTATTAGAATGAAAAATATGGAGAGCACAGGCAATTCTTGCTTGTATCCTGTGCCGTTTACATTGTCTCGGCTTCTGGAGGGAACAGGTCATGGTGCTTTTTGTGACGGCAAGACACAGAAATTGTCACAAGGAGGACATAAGTTTCAGCCAATGGAAAAACGTCTTAGAAAGGATAGAGAAATAGTTAAAGGAAAGCACAGGGATTGGAGCACAAGTTATAGGAAAACAACTGAGGTTGGAAGCCACCGATATTCTGCACCCCATAGGGAGCGAAATATCGGTGGCTTGCAACGTGACGCGTTTTCCTCTAACATTTTTTGCGTTAATAGTCTATAAGTAACCCTTAACCCACTGACGTCTGATATCCTAATTAATTATAGTATTGATGTGTCAATTGTTCTTCCCAAGTTGATCTGGGCAAAGACATTTGGGATACAATGCAGTAATAAATTAATACATTTTAAAACCAAGGACTAGAAAATTATCTTAATCACAGTAACACATGTATGTATATAAATGCAAGACGTAACAGCATGCAAAATATTCTGTTGGCAGCAATAGGTGAATGAAGAAATTCAGCAAGATCCCTTGGTATATACTGCAATAAGTCTACGTTAAACGTTTTTGTGCACAGTATCAAATCTCCTAAACAGACGTGGCAAACGACCTCAGTCATAATTACCAAGCATTGTTGTCACTGTTCCACAGTAAACTCTGACAACACCGTGAGATAAGCAACTAAAGGGCAAACGATTTATATGTTATCTGATAAGACCCTGAGGAATGAAAGATGATCTAGGATTTCGCACAGATATGAGGAAGGCCATTCCTGTCCTACAGAAAAACGATTTAGAAGACATGTTTGTTGTGTGAAAATAACGTGGAGAGCGTGATTCTCGTGGAGAGGTTCGGTTTCCCAAGGTCACGTATATACATGAAATAAAAAAATCTGTTTTGAAAAAGTCGTCTGTTCGACACTCGAACCGGTTTATTCTTTATGGGCGCTTAAAGCGGGAGAAAATTCAGGACGAATGTAGAATGGGAGAGTAAGTTCGGTGGATAATAGATAATAGAGCGAACGAACTTCGGAATGCGAGACAACGTGGCTGAAAGTCGTCGTTTATATACAAATGAAGCGATTCGACTGCTGATATTTCATCGTTGCTGCGAATGGGGCTGCGTGAACTTTCAACAACTATAATGGCATAACCGCTCTGTTTTGTATGGCAGCAAGATTATAATGCAGTACGGGTTAGTCTCTGGCTATTACTATGCTCTGCACTTGTAACTAGACAACATATACGGGACTCCGTGCGTGTACCTCACGTGCCATATTCATCACGCACTTACTTTGAACTTTGAACTCTGACGGTGACAGCAGACCATGCGTGTGCGTGTGTGCCATAGTCACCCTCATGCTACACCCCTAGGGTAGTGTGTCACGTCTATAGTGGTGAAGCACCTCACCTCATCGTCACCACTTACTACGTTGTTGTTGTTGTTGTAATTAGACTACTTCCAATGCAGTCCAGAACTGATCGGTAGCATTATCTACGTAAAAACGAGAAGCGAAGACAAATATCGCTGACGTACATATGTCCGTTTTTTTTTCTCCTTAAGGCGTGTTTGATATAAGTGCCTAACGTGACGTAATAAACGGTTAGTATTGCTGAATGCACTGTATTTGTTTCAAGTCAAGTCGTAACATAGATGGAACAAAAAAATGTGTGCGAGTTGCCAATGTGAGAAGCGCATTGGTAATAAGAGGGTAAGGAAATCGAGAAATGCGGTTCCATAGCGCTAAAGGAAGGATATCAACTATATCACTTATCAATGTTAGAAGCTGTCCCGAAGCTTGGCTCCAGGAGTGAACTAAAGAGAGGTCGCGCTCTAAGCGTTCTGATCGAAGGTATGCGCAGACGAAACTTTGTGTTAGTGTAACGCAATAATCTACAAATACGCGTATTATAGAAGAAAGCTTATTTAGAAGGTCATTAATATAAGTGAGGAAGAGAAGAAGACCGAGAACGTGACCCTGGGGGGTACCAATTGAAACACGACTAGAAACATGACGATTACATGCAGCGAAAGAAGTCCGGCTTGGGAGCAACCCACGAATCCTGCGAAACAGTTTCGGATCCGTGTTAATTGAAAGGAGCTTTTGAAGGGGATATTTATGAGGTACTTTATCGAGGGCTTTACGAAAGGCTAAATTGATTGCCTGAAGGAAGAGCCTGAAAAGAAGGCGACCGCTGTTTGTGTTCTGCCTCTTTCAATGCACAATGACGTGCAGCAGCACAACAATTATAGTCAATTATAGTTCACTAAAACTTTTAAATGCTTGTTGTAGGAGTTGGTTTGTAACAGGTTTATGTGGGTACCCTATAGGGACATTGGTTGCACAGGGAAGTCACTAAAGTTCGTTAAGGATATTCTGAAGGAAAGGACAGCTGGTGTAAGCCCAAAGCAAATTCAGCGTGTTAAATTTATAATGTATTTGTAATCTCTGATTACTTTGATTACTGATACTTAGAAAATAAGAACTGATCTAGAGATATTGGGATGATACACTGATTTGTTGATGGAAGCCTAGCTTCTCCGGCTGTTCACCCCAACACGTTCCGCTGTTACATGGCAGAGCCATCTTCCTTGTACTCCGTTTCATTATCATCATTACAAGAAAACTGCATCGAGGGGGAAAAAGGAAACACAAACAGCCAACAGGCATGCACGGCATACAAGAAGACTTTTGAACTTATTGAGAATCGCCCACCGCTGTAACTGGACATCGGCATGGTCACGACTTCCATTTAACGTCACTAGACAGGCCAGGGAGGTTACTGACAGAGGGACAGCAAGAAATGGGCAGTAATTAACAGATTTATCATTGCGCAGTAATCAAAAGGCAAAACCGAATGTCGGAAATTGGCAAAACTTTAATTCGCTCGTAAAGAATTCAGCGCAGAAGCCTACAGCGTTTATCCCACTCACGACCTGGCTACTGGTTAGCTTAGAGATTCGCGTTGTGCATATGCAGCTCTCAGGGTTGTCAGACTTAAAAATGATTTATGTCCAAATTACGGGAAGGGGTTTCTGTAAAACGTTCGCCGCTATGCTAATCATGAGAGGTCGTGACTGTAGTTCTCATTACAATCGAAGCATGGATTTCGCGTAACACAGTGGGTCTTATGCATGCCATATGCACAGATAGCGTAATTACAGGGGTGTAAGTTGCATTTTTGAAGAGCTCAGTAAAGCTTCCTCGGCTGGCAGACGTTTAAGCACGTATTTAGGCTCAAAAACTCAACTAATCACGCTTGCGATCATGTTCGTGGAAAGGATAAGAAGATGTCGACAGTACGTACCATCAGCCATTTGTTACAACGGGCTGGTAGGGCTCGTTCCAGAATTGAGTAATGATGTTTTTGAGCAAAGCACGTATCTACGTAAAGCATCCGGTTGGTGATCGTTTATGCCTACAAGGCTACAGCACGTGCGACAAATCGGCTTAGGGTTGCGAGCCGCGCAGGCTTTTAATATGCGTGTGTAGTCGAAAATATGGCAACTGGTTGTAGAAAAATGGCATGTTTCTATGAATCAATCTATTTTTGTGGCTAGACTCAGCGTTAGCGTACGTTAGAGATATCCTGCTGGAGTGGAAAGATTTGAAAACGTGAGCTGATTGTGATCATGTACCAGCTGAAGCATGTTTCATGTTCATGAAAATAATCGTAAAGCATTTGTAGTTTGGCATTCTTGGTGACAGTCAGTTCCTGTAGGAGCAACAGTTCAGTAAAGAAATTTTGGAAGACTGTAAGACGATTTTGTTGTTTAATTGCTAGATCACGAGTCCAGACTTTCCAATTTAGTCATTTGATGCATATTTTCTTCTACCGTCAACCTTATACTAGTACTTGAAGAACGCTATTTTCCCCAATCTGTACTGTATGAAAAATGCTTATTCTGTTGATTTTTAACGCGTATGTTGTACTGTAAACCAGTTAACAAGAATCAGGTGAAAATAACAGCATTGACCAAGTAACGCGATAGAGGACGACCCGGTTTGGGCTATATACCCTTTTACAACACATCGGGGTATTCGTACTTTATTCCATCTCCCATTTGGGTAGCAATACGAACAACTTTCTCTCGTCCAACAAATTGTAAGACACCATCGTGGAACGCTTGCCACGTTTAACGATCCATTTCGAGCGCTTTTCTTCGTTGGGACGAATTGAACCGCTGCGTACGGTTCAGGGCCTCAGTGAAATTACACAAATAAAGTTGTTCGTTAAAGGCGCTAAAATATCTAATTTACACATGCAACGACCCGCGCGCGCTGCAGAAGGTATACAAGTATGTAATTAGAGAAAGAGAGAGGGAGAAGGAGTGTGTGTCATTTGCTTCCTAAGCGCCCTGGCCATTTCGAAACCGAAACTTCTAGCGAGGAGCCTGATTGTAATCGAAAGCGTCCGAAAGATGGCAGAAAGATCGTGGGGATGCGCTGCGACAAGAGCCGCATACAGCTGTACGCCTGTACGCTCTGCCATGTCAGTGCCTAGCTGTTTTTGCCAAATCTAGCTACAAATGTTGCTCAATTTACGAAATTTCGTTTTAAAAACACCGTCCATTCCTGTTCAAGGGACCGTAAAAAAAAAAAAAAGTTTAAAATATGCGCACGAAAGTGTCTAGCCCAAAATCTTTCATAAGTAACAACAGCACATTTGTTTGCATGTTTGTTTGCTGTATGAGACTAGACAACAGGCACGTACGTTTTAGTTTTTCTTTAATTACCAAGACGTACTAATATGACCTATATCGCAGCATGGCAACGGGAAGAATATAATATGTCGGTACCATGGGGCTTGTTCTCAAAGTAAAGAATATCATAAAGAAGGGCTTTCTTTTTCGGGGAAAAATTTAAAAAGAAACTGAAGGGTTGCGAGCAATCAGAAATTACTTGAATAGTAAAAAAGGTATCAATCAATCAACAGAAAAAAAGAAGGCCACAGAAGAGGGGGCACCCGGGATTGAACCGGGGACCTCTCGATCTGCAGTCGAATGCTCTACCACTGAGCTATACCCCCATGGGCGAAGGACGGCTGTTACAACCATATTTTGAGGCGACAACAAACGTGGATGAGTTTTTTTGGCGCGTCTTCATACTGCTTCCTTTATTTTTCGCCACCACAATGTTGGCGGGGAATGGTCGCAGGTGCAGACCCTACCCATAAGCCTGGAACTTGCACTCATGTTCTGCTACCACGGAACAGAAACAAGTCGCGTTCTTGCCGAATAAAATATCATAGTCGGCCTCGCTAGGTGCGGACGAACATCACGACGGACGCAGGTATGCACACGTGTGTCCTGGGCCAACTTCGAAGGCAACTGTACGGTCGTACGCCTCAAATAGCAGTGGGAAAACCCAGGAAAATTAACATCGGGGATGGCGGAAAGAGTTTGATATCCTCGTTTCTCTACGTCCCTGGTAACCTCTATCAATATGCTTGCAGCTCGACTCTCTTGCAAGATGGCGGAAGTGGATCTTGTAGTCACGAGTCTAGTTTTGTTTCAACATCGCCGGCAATCGTAGGTCCAAGGTCGGATTCAGACATCTTTGTTTGGGAGGCATTTTACTTGTTTACAAAGCTATCGTACATGTGTTGTGTAAGTCGCGAAGTTCCAGCGTATATATGCCATAGATACGCTCAGCGGCATCAGTTTTTCATGAGACCACTTTGGCTACTCCTGCTTAGACGCAACTGTCTGATACTACAACGACCAATTGATGCCTTACTTGTCACAGCTCCCTGTGGGTATACACACGTATAAAACGTTCGTGTTCAAAATTGCACGCTTTGAGCATCAACGTGATGCCTTTGCCCGCAGGCTGGACTAAGTAGCGAAAGTCCTGAAGATGCTCGCACGACTGCACTTTCAGCTATCAACATTGTTTCGAGCGAGGCATGCATGCCCTGACCGCACAATGGGAGCATCTTGGTCATAATAAATTACAGCAGTTTATTAGCGGCTCAGAGTAGAAGTTAAAAAGGGGGAACGATTCGATAGGCATGATAATGTATGGAAGGGGTAAGCCTAGCCGACGTGTGGCTGCGAATTAAGTGGGTTTTAACGCGTGTGTAACATTAGTAAGAGGTGTTCTTTTTTCCGTTTTTATTTTTCGTGTTTTTTAATGGTGCCCTGCCCGGAAAACGTCCCACTGAAGCTTGTTACCGTACAGGAAATATTGGGGCTGCGGTCCGGCTGTGCGTGGTCTATGCTTTAGGAAGAGGAAGCTTTGACTATCGATTACAGACGACAGCTTTGGCTACAATTGACAGGGGTATTGTGTCGCTTGTCCAAGATGCAGACGACATTTGAGTCGAGGGAGGACTGTTGTTAGTGAGTGCTGACATCGTCGCACGAACAGGATTCAATGGATACGTCGAGGGAGTGAAATCAATAAATTGTAAAGGATAAATGCGGATAAAACAGGGATGCCTTCCGACGCAGAGCTATGGAGACTTTTCTGAGTGTTAAAACGTTACTAAAATAAAGCCAAGCTGCCAAATCACCTGATTGATGATTCTGCAAACCGAAGTGTTACTGTGCTCAATGCTTCTTTGTGCGCGTTGCTTACAACATAATCCGCAGGATTCTAGCATGAAAGATAATCCGTTACTTAGAGCAGTTGTTGCTATTTAAAATCCGATCACGCGAGAGCATTTGTCAAGTTAATTTGAAACGAATTTACGCGATTTTGAACTGTCGCTCAAGTAAAACAGAGTGCACAATTTTGGACAAAGTACAGTTTCCATATCACACACTTCCCTCGGACATCTAATTCGACTGTGTACAACGCGACCAGAATTCAGAAGCAGCATTTACTGGGCGATGCAATGGACATGAACTCCAACGAGATACCACTTCGTCTGCCATATGTGAAATTACAGGGAGAATTATGCCTGCATGAGCAGTATACATCATGGAATCAGTGAAACGCACCCAGCGTAATGATTAGCAGCAAAGCTTTGGTCCCTCCCCGCTTAATCAGTATAACTCAGGTGCACCCTTACAATTGCTTCGACTGTCAGCAACGATTCTGCCAATGTAAATAAGCGGATTTATGTCCGTAATTACAGCTTTCTGGACATGCTGATCTTTTCTCCTATGTAATAATGGTTGCACGTGCGACTGGTTGAAAACCCCGAGCACGATTGCGATTGTCGGCGTTGGATCCTGGAACGTACGAGCTACATACGTATTCTGCTGGCGATGTTAATTACGTGTATAGTGGCTTGATGTGATCACATAACAATAAATATAAGTTTGTTTATATGACTATTTACAGCAATTACGAAAAAACGAACATGGCACGTGATGGTTGTTTCCGGATATTACCTCTACAGGGCCGATGGATATAGAGATGTTTATGGGCAGGTGAGGTCACATAAGACGACCGCGAGGCCAATTTGGTGGACTTGTGCTATTTGAGTACCAAATTATTATTGATTTGTAAAAGGCTCATGTTAAGGTACCAACCCCCACGGCACATTGCACGCCGATGTGATTGTTACGGGTCTTGGCCAGCAGCTAGGTTAAGTTCATTAATGTTGCAAAGTTGCGTTTAGAAGATTTCACGTTGCGGCTGGTATAGCGTGCAGCGGAATAGGATATGTTCGATGTCCGTAACTACACCGCAGTTGGATCGGGCATAGCGCTGTGTCAGTTACCCCGAGCATGTGTTACCCCAAGGCTGTATTTAGGTGAAGCATGTGAGATGAGCAGAAGAGCAAGGTGATGAACTATAGCAGGGACGCAGAATGACGTGGATGGGTCCACTGAATACAAGGGGTCCCTCCGCGATTGCTGTTGGGCCAATGGTTGAGCGGCCGTGGATAGGAATGCTCGACGGAGTCCTTTGGTCGAAATAATGGGCAGAGATGCCTGACTCTGAGGCGTCGCTGCAGCAACTCTGTCAGCTTCTTCATTTCCTCGAATGCCACAGTGTGCTGGGATCCACTGAAGACGCATGGGGTGGTCATTTCTTTTGAGCTTCTGAGTTTCAAGAAGGATGAGGGCGGAAGCAGTAACCCGTCACAATACAAAAGCACACAACCCCAACCTTTGCCAACTTCTCGAATAACTTCTTTATCACTTTTCTCTTGGGACAAACTGAATGACAACTTGAAGAGGAAAATTTTTTAAGTAAAGCAAATGTCTCTTATTGGTTTTTCTTTCGAACAAAATATGGATACAGAAATACTTGAAGTAAATTAATGAAGCCGGTTAGCTTTGCCCGCTGCATGGCTGCGATAACTTTTTTTTTTTCCAAAGTTGTGACAGTAGATGAACACGCCCCTTTCCTGCTGGTTGTTAATCGATCACTCTTCTGATAACCCTCGCAAACCCATTAGCTTGCACTCCCCATAAGAACTGCGGCGAGCAATCAGAAGGAAGTGCCATCCTTTTCAGAAAGAGGTTTTCTTTTCCGTATCTTTTCGGTATTCCACAGTCAACGACACGAAAGCCAATTCCTGAGATAAGCGTTGGCTCACGAAGTGTGTTCATGTGCGCGTAATGGGCAGAAAAAGAATCCGTTGAAGCAGCACATGCGTGTACAACACGAGAGACTTTAAAAGCACCAACATCCCCTTCATTCGAAGGGAAGAACAAGGAAGAGGGAAGCCATGCTGTGAAACAAGCTTAGCAACTATACCAACGTTCCAGTCGGTGAATGATGCGCGTCTTTGGGCTCCTTCCAAGCGTGTTAACGCTTCTTGCAAGTACAGGATTCTGCGATGCCCTATATAGTTCCATCATTTTTGTCTTTCATGCGAGTTCACATTGTTCGTGTGAGGAACGTAGTGTGGGCTCTACATTTTTTTTCTCTCTCTCTCAAGTTTTCACTTCGTTTTCCGTCATCCTATCACCAGAATACCAAAGGCAATGGGGTAGCATCCCGCGTTCTGAGCGGGTAATTTCCTCACTACCATCATCATCATCATTTAGTCGTCGTCGTCGTAGTGTGGACACCCCAGCAACGAGTGGTAGTAGAGAAAGGTACTGTCGAGTGAAGGAGTGAGAGGGCCTCGCTACATAGATAATATATGGCTAAAGGGACATCACGTTGTGTGTCCTTGAGGAAAACGTATAAGTCCAGTAGAAGCAAAAAATGAATAGAGAAAGAAATGGAGCAGGAGATTGCAATTTGAAAATGATTTAAATAAAAGTGGAAACGTTAGTCCTGACCTGAACAAGTTTGGAGAAGTGATTGAGGAAGAAACTGAAATATTGCATGTCACCGAACGAAAAATCCCAAGCCTAGGTGGGCACCAAACTGGTGCAAAACTGCAAAATTGATAGAATGAAATGTCTATATCTACCTGTAACTATATAACGAGCACACTGACACACTTCACATTTGCCTCGACTTGCGCTTTGGCTACCTCGTCTGCGAATCCACCGGACGACCCGCAGGACCTTTTCATGAGCAGTGCGGGGGAAGGCACACTTATACTTATACTTGAAGTTAACTAAGCCACCAGCCACAAAGTCTGGCATTCAATATATACGAACCAGATGGAGGCTGCATAAATGCACTCTTCCGGCACCCAGTCATATAAGAAAGTAGGATTAGCCCTCACTGTCCTCTACGTGCCCTACAAGGAACCCCATCAAGTTTCTACACAAAAGCCTTGTTAATGACGTTGTAATGGCGCAAGCTAGAAGCCGTGCTCGAATTGTTAATAGTATGCCAACAAGATTAATCACTCTTTGGAAGCCCATATTTGCGTTCTGCTCTCGGTCTCATACGCGCTGGTGGGGCGTTATTAACGATTTCATTTCGTCTACCTGGACTTCCCGTCGAGCAGCGCATGCGCCTCAGCAATTGGGAACGTCCGTATTGGTATATAATGTATGTTCAGCATTGCGAAAAAATCTACGGCGGGCATGTACCGTGATATATATACGTCTCGCGCTCATTCCTTGGTGGGCGACCTGTGTAGTTTGCGAAGCACACGTCCGAGTGTGCCGCCCTGACTTTCTTTTCTCCTTCAGCAACAGCGTTTTCGTCTCTTTCTTAATTTCTTCAATTTTTGTTTACGGTAAAAACGAGGTCAAAGGTAACAGGCAGCCTATATATACAAGAATCTTTGGCGATGGGTGTCTTGAGCATGTGCATTTCTTGTATGTCTTATCTTGCGCTCCGTGCTGTGACCCACACAGTCCTATTCATAATTTCTGGCTCAGCACGGGCAACCGTGCTGAAAACAACAACAACATGGTGGACCATAATGCGGTGCTTTAGGCCAGGCAAGCAACATTTGTATAGCCATCTAAAACTTTAAACAGTTTCAATGTATACCTCGTTGTGCGCTTCGAAGAACTCGAATCTTATTTGCGCTACTGACACGTCCTTAGAAATAACCAAAGAAAATGCTCGCTTTAAGTGCTCGGCGTAAGAGGTCTCCAGAAGCCACGAACGTAAATCGAACATAACCTTTCAGCAGCAGTGACCTTTGAGATGCAAACGAAGTTAATAGTTACTCTACACTGTACCGCAACACACTGCGAAGCCTGCTTTCTTGATGTTCCCGCAAGCATTAGTGTCGAACCGAGGGTGATTCATTTTAGTCACAATGAGTGATATGATCGATAACACGTTGTCCCTCTTGCTCACTTGCAAAAAGAAGAAGAAAATTCACCTATAGGCAAAGCCAGCATACATATGTATGGGTATATAGACCCCAGTCCACGTCGTCTTTACTTCCCTTTAGCAGGATCTCATTTGGGTACGGGCGCAGGAGTTCGGAGAGCTTCCAGCAGCCGGGTGACCTGCAGAGGTCGGGTGAGTAGCTTCATTTCGACGTACGAAGGCTACTGGTGGAAGAAGCCGAGATATGTAATGACTGCCAAACAGCAGGTCCCTGATGGACGGAGCAAGGGGCAATGGAAGGCAATAATGAAGTCAATTGGACACGGGAAAGACAATGGAAGGTTGTAAGATTGATGGAGATGGATCGGAATACTTAAACGAAGCACAACAACAGGAAATTACTATCTCGGAAATATGTCTTGTATTGGTTACGTATAGGCATGCAACGGGAGTAGGAAGTGAGGAGGCGTGGATGTGGCGGTGGGCTTGTGTTCGTGTATGAGAATGCGACATCAGTCGTTAGATAAAGTCGTTAGATTAAAATGGAATAAGATAAGGAAGACGAAAATACCTGCAGCGACGATGACTGTGGGAACTGTTGACGTGCGCTATAATGTACAAAGAGCAAAGAAGTAAATTTTAGCTCAGGGGCACTTTTTTTCTTATTGAAATTTCATTCCATTTTAAGTGTAAGGAGCCCATAAGCGGGGATTATGACAGTGGCAAGAGCAATAGGGGTGTTTTATCAGCCAATACCTAAGCTTGCCGTACTTCCGAATGCTTATTTAAAGGACTTGAACGAAGTAGGAAGTTCAGTAGCTCAAATGTTGTCTCCCCTGTATAACATGCCCGGTGTACATCATCGATACAGCGATCAGTGCGATCAATGTCCAAACGCAACGTGTCGAAATGGGAACAAGGAGGGGAGATGTCGCTTTTCATGGTTATTCCCTGTGTTTGATGAATACAAAAAGGGCTACCTATTCCTTTTAATCCAGGCTTACGTAACCGAACGAAGAGCATACAGCTGATCAGGTAGGCAGGGAACGAGAGAGAGCGAAAGCGAAAGGAATATGACCAAGCATAACACAGAGCTGTCCCAAGAACTCAACAATACCGGCTCATGAGCAGCAATTTTCGTTTATGTTTTCCTCTATAGGCTTTCGATTGTTATCGAACTTTCGTTATCGCGTTATCGAAATTAACTAAAGCATCAGTTTAGAACGTGTTATCCCATTCATTAGCCATTCGTTCTTTGTTCGTTTCCTAGTTTCTAGTCTCATACACCATCATGTCGGTGGAGAATTTACGTTTCTTTCACGGGTATCGGTTACTTTCGTTTTCGAATACAGGACAGTATGAGAGATAGCGAAAGGGCACTAAACGATTGGGGACGCCTACGATTGGGTGTAGCCACACCTGATAGCCGCGGCTCACATTTCATGTTTTACCTTAAAAAAAAAAAAAAACAGTGAATACACGATGTCACAATTGGTAAAATAATCTTTGCGCACACGTGTCAAGCTTGGTCCATTTAAGTGACTATGACGACTTGCCCAATCGACATAGCCACGCATGGACACCACGCCCCGGAGCTTTTGTCCGACCGTCCTCTTTAGAGGACCGACGCGCTATCTTTCGTGCACGGCAAAGATTTCACCCAGGATAGGGTTAACGAATGGCGCTGTTAACAGATTCAGACCTGGTTCCCACAGCTTTGGCGCGGAGAGAATTTGCATGGACGACCATTTTATTCGACCTCCCCACGCCAGACTATGGCATGAACAGCGAGGGCCTATGAAATATGCGTTGAAAATTATTCTTTGCATAGCTTAAGCAGAAGGTGGTTTCTGGCAAGCCAGCAACTGGCCACACTCCAGTACACCATACCGTCTTATTCTAAGCCTTAGAAAGATAAATAGCGTGAAGGGGGAAGTACAGAAACGGAAGTATACTAGATGCTCTGCAGGCTCCTCCTTTTTTGTTTTTGTTTTCTCCTTTTTTTCGTCTTCCATAACGTCTCGCAACAGGTGCTCCGTATTGCACAAGAAATATCGCTTGCCTACAAGTCCACCTTCTGTGTTTCCCACATGCCGACCGTTCTCTTCAAGGATGTCTGAGATGTTTCCTACAGTTTATGAACACACTACCATCAGTATCAATTGTCCTCCAGAACTCGAGTCCCACAGCGACTACGCCTCATCGCAAAGTTTGTGTACGACCCAGTGCGTTTGCGGTTGCTCCGAGCAGAGACATATTCCGTGTGCCACATTAATACCATCGACAAATATAATATAAACACAATACGCAGGACCGGAACAGGAGAAGAACCGTCTTCAGCAAACAGCACGCGCCGTCCGAACAGCTCTTGCACTTGGTAGAGCTTCTTTGATGCTTCATGCTTAAAGCTATTTATTGTCGGCATTGCATGTACAAAGCACTGGTTAATGAACGCAAATATGAACAAGGGAAAACACCAAGAGGAAAATACTACTTCATTACGCTGTTATCTCAATTATCAAACGACCGTGTGACCAAAGAAACTGAGGAACTCTCGGCAGGTGCTGCGGTGTTGTCTTGTCACGACCTCGCCCGATCTTGTATAGCGAACAAAGACCTTTCTCTGTGACCTCACGCTTTGAGAAAAGAAGATACCACGTATCTCCAACCTGTAATGAGCTGAAAGTCGTGACGTATTCGGCACCCCGTGTACACGACCTTTGCCGCCGTCTTT
>JARGYV010094638.1:20922-39631 GCA_029532675.1 Ornithodoros moubata
CCTGTTTCAGCACAACGCATATAGCCTGTAAGTGTACAAAGAGACATACACTCACATTCGAGCTACCGGTGTTTGCCAAGCACGTTTGAGAGTTTCTTAGCGCGTGGTTGTGTTTAGCTACCCATGACTTAAGTCAGACGAACTATGACAAATTCGTACTTATCTGGCCACTATGACAATCGGCTTATGAAGGCCATAAGCGTAGCACCACTGATCCCACGTAGCTTTAGTGTATTATTGGGTGCCTGTTCCTCGGTGTATAAGGAAGTTCGTGAAGCTAAGTTTACGGTACTTTTGAATCCCCTTACTCAATTTACATATGTGATGAAAGTATCTGCACGTATGTTCAAAAGTTACAACCTAACTCTCTAACCGAGACTCTAAATCTCGTCAGACAAAATGTTACAAGGTTCGGTGACGGTCTCATCTCCGCTCCCACTTAACTTTCAACGCGATACAGATACAGTATCAACATGGCACGATAAGTCCGTTTTCTTTTTGCTTTTGTACCATGTTACCGTTTTGCGTTCAGCTGTAGGATAGCGTGAAAATATGATCTCGCAGTGATGAGATATCCCACCATTCCAAGCCATTCTATCACAATTCACAACTAGGTCGTGTTATGCATATGAAGCGATCAACATAAAGGGGGTTGGCTACGGTTAGTCCAGGGCGACCTGCTGATGAATGCTGGTTGACGAGAGTACGGAGTGAAAAAGGAGAACGAGTCTTAGGAGTGGATGAATTTCTTGAAGTTGAGTCCTAGGGAAGAGGAGAACCGAAAGAAAGAGAGAGGGGGGAGGGATATTAGGGATATCAATGCAATCAGTGCTAGCAAGCGAGAGAATAGCCCGTATCTGCGATGGCTGTTCACCTGGAACATACCCTTCAGTTTCCGCAGTTCCTATGGTTCCACTGGCGACGCAGTACGCTCTGCAACTTTTGCAAGCCAGTTATTATATACAAATCAAGTCAAAAGGAACACATCGGCCGTACACGCATACTCCTCTCGTGATCCCGGTAACACAAACTTCATGCACTGTAGCAAACCGTGCAGACTTCCAATCCTCGCTGCAGCACCGTCCACGTAGAAACCATCGCAGGGGCTACTGGCTGAACAGTTGAGCAAGCCTCTCTCACAACCCCTTTGTTTCGCCCGTGACTGGTTTCGAGTTCAACTCTTGACACGATAACTGACCACCTAATGCGCGATATCGTCTACACAAATCCCAATTTCGAAACCGACCCCCCACCTCCAAGACAACGGTGGTTTAGAAAAACAACCCCTCCTACACCAGTTGGTCCACTTTTTCTGCGGTGGGTATTATAGCTGTCTTCGATGTTTTCTTATCGATGAGGGCATTTTCTTTCGACCGCTTTTGTTTCTGCTGTCATCTCTGTGCACGGCCTTCCATGAAGACAATGTGGAAGGTTGATGGGCTGGTCAGCGAGGCTACCGACGCTGTCAGCTTCTGTGCAGTTGTGAGCCCTTCGGGCGTGCGGTCGTCCCTCAGCCGATGGCATTGATGAGTAGCTGATGCCTTTGGGATATTGGTCGGCCACCGCATGAGTGAGGTCTGGGAAGTTGATATTATGCTAATCATACAGCTGCGCCTTATTGTCTTATGAAAGAATTTCGAATGTCATCACCGTTGTTTCACGATGGCGGGCGGGATTTCGGAAGGGGGGCTGTCGTTAGCTATGACGGGAGATGTGAGATAAAATAACAGCGAAGGCGAATAATGCCGCCCGGTGGTCATAAGGGCAGAAAGCGGAGCGCAGGCTACTGCCTGGTAGCAACACAATTTTCAGCCGTGTACATGTGTATAGGGAAGTCTTCAGGCTTTATTTTCGTTGAAGAATGGGTGCAAATATTCATTCATTCTGGAATACAGTGATTGAGAATGCCGGGATATACAGCGAGTAACGTTGTATTACTTATGTCACAAAATACAATGTAGTTCGACATTGTATCGCAATGTCTAAGCTTGCCAGAACTGTTTATATTAAGACACTGGAGGACGGACACCTAGTAAGAAGGCAGAAAAGATTCCTACATTTCTGAACTGAGTTGACTACTGAAATGGACACGGCATAGGATGCCAGATTCTGTTCTGTTTCTCAATGTTTGCCAACGTATCTTTGGCAAACATTGAGAAACAGAACAGAATCTGGCATCCTATGCCGTGTCCATTTCAGTATCTTTGGTAAACATCGGTCTCATTCTTACTGTATGAAATGATCAGGGATAATGAGAATTTTGGAACGCTCTGACACTTAGTTCAACCACCACAAAGACGCGCACACTTTTTGCTTTCTTCTAGTTTGAAGAACCATAACCCTAAAACCCTTTCCATGATTTGCCACAGGCCCTGTGGCATGCTAACGTTAAACTTATCCGCTAGCACGGTGACTGCATTTGCAAGTGTTCACATTGCCATCTTTGTCACTATACTTTCAGTTCTCGAAGTGCGCAAAAAAGTATCACGGAAGTTACTGTACAATAGATGTGACGCAGGGCTATAGCAACGAAGCTTCACCGATAGCTTCAAGCTACAAATTTAGATGGCGCGAACTATCTTAACTACGCTGAGTAGAAAGAAGAAGGAGAATGAGAAAAAAGAAAAAGAAGCCGCTTTCCAACACGTTGCCCTCAATTTGATCCTTTGTATTATCTCACAGAAGCCCCGATTAACGTCAGATATAATTTAATGATAACCCTTCAAAATAGCGCTTTTCGAGCATACGCGGCATCTGGTGGCATGCGGAAAAACAGACAACGTGTGCTTAAGGTTTCGGAGCATTCTGTGACGGATGATGACGGACAGCCGTGGCATCGTCCAGCAGCCGCCGACATCCTTCCAATAGTCTTGCGTATCGAAGGTGCTTTCATAGTTTTCATTAAATTGAAGCACAGCGCTTATAGTCGGTGGCCAAAACGATAATGGCCGGTTCTCGCTTTCTGATTGTTACGGATGAGGAGATGTCCGAGCTTAAGATAAAATAAAGATAGAACAAGAGAAGAAAACAAGAAAATCAATGTGTGCAGGACCGCCCTATAATTTGACTTTAGTTAATGTGAAAGTCACGTCCTCTCGTTCGATAAGGCCTTTTGGCCAGGAAAATGCTTTGATGGAGCTGATGGATTTGGTACTACGGGCTATTTGAGTAAACATTTTGCAGCACGTTGAGTACAGTCTGGATATGTCGCGATCTATTTGCTGGGAGGATGGCTGGATAAGGAAGTGAGTTATCAGGGGAGGCTGAGTCGGTCTCCAGATGTGGATAAGGAGTCCGGCACCTGTGTGCAATGGTAATGCCTCGTGATGTGTGACATTAGTGACGTACCATTAGTGACAACTTAGGTCCCACAATTCTCCGCCCATGCAGAGTGCTTGCGCGCGAGAAAAATGTACTCCTGCCATGATGGAACCGACGTCCCGGACAAGGGTGGACGCGCAGAAAACTGAGCCCGCGAAATCAAACACTCCACCTGATGTGTATTAAGATGAACATGAGACAACTCAATCACTTTTAGCATTGTGGAAATCATTTCAAGCTGACATTCCCCGCGAAACGAGATTTTTGCCTGCACTATGTCGTCATTCGGGGGCGCAATGTGAGAGGAGAAAACCAATCGCGGAAGGCCTACGGTCTTGAGCCGATTTCCCACACGGAAACTCATTCCCGGTGTTCATTACTCAGTACCACAACACCACTGTCCAATGTCACGAAATTCATCTGGGTTACTCCGACACTCGATAGAGCACGAAGTCACTTCTGTTGCAAGCTACCCTGCCGTGATAGAGGTAATTTGGCATTAGTACCCAGTAAAAGAGCTCGTCATGTTATAAAAAGTAGTGGTGTGCTTTGAATGATTTTGCCATTGATTTATTGCCGTCGTCTCTCCTTCGTGCTACTTCTATACCAGAAGCAGATGGAGTCTTCGGCTTGTGTCAGGTCGCGTGACTATTGCTAGAAGACGAAGACTCTTCCGACTCGGATTCGATGACAGAGCCGATCTTGTACGCTCTATGTAGCTGAGATGATCAGGTTGACCAGTTAAAGACACATTGCTTGACTCGGATTCGTTGACAGAGCCCATCTGGTGCGCTCTAGTTGGGATGATCGAACTGACCAGTCGAAGGCATCATTACTTGCCCCGGTCATTCGGTTACTCTTGCCCACTTGTTCCCTGGGGCCTCAGATAATCTTGTGCATGAGACTCGCACACTCATGGTCTTCCAACGGTCACCTGCTTTGTACACGAACTGTATATTCATCTCTCAATCACAAAAGCCGTTCTGCGACCAGATCGGGAGTTACCATAACACACTTCCACACTCCACTCTATTGCCACTACTTACTTATGGTGGTGTTGTTACGACCCCTCGGCATGAGAAAGCGTGCGAAAAATATTCGGTCAAAGGAGTACTCTTTCTCCTCCATCCCTGACGGCTGCATGCGATAGGTAGTTTCGATAGTTCGCATTTGCACATGTTACTTCCGCGTATACGAGCAGTGGTGTGGTATGATGAGTGCTATCAACACTACATTATATATATGCACGACGCCTTGTCAATTCAACTGAACCCAACTGCAACGCAGCAAAACAGAGAAACCAATCTGGACGTAAGGCGCCGTGCAGAGTTGACTCTGGGGTCAATACGTTTTCCCCACATTTTGCATGTGGACCTCCGCGATGCTGTGCACTGCATTCAGGGACGTAAGAGGATGTCCGGCACACCTTTGCGAGGAGGCGTCTCTCAGCTTACTCAGCTTGATGGATCTCCTCAACTCGCTGCCTGGAGCCCCTTTAGAGTTCGCTTGCTCGAATGCTGATACGTGGCTAGCATGCGGTGGCGGGACGCTGTCTAATTGGCTTCGTGTATTACTACTTGTCAGGACGATCGTTTAGAGAAGCTTACAAGTGAGGAAGGGTATGTGCACGCTGGAGTAAGGAAAGTTAGAGTAGTGCGGAACCGTAAGTGAAGTTACGAAGAAATAAGGCTCGGCAAAGTTCACTTTGGAGAATATATATGTACAAAAACATTTATGCTGCATGGCTTCAGTTTTCTGCAGAAGGTTCGGAAGGATAATTTTAAACAGGACTGGCGCGTAGAGCTGCCTTGCGAACATGAAGCGTTCGTTGCGTCTCTTTAGACTACGCTACCCGCCTGGAAAAATGTTGTGCAATGTACCACGGCCATCACATTGCACATGCACGATTCAAATTAGCCATTGCACGATTTTGCACAATTTACGAGCAGTGATGATTCGGGCTGTGACCGGGAACCGGTTGTGGGTTTATACCACGTCTCTGAGATGGAAGCATCTTGCGGTTCCAGGACAAAGCGCTCAGGCCTGATAGTCGGTGACAAGTGAGAAACGCTGTGAAAGGCAGGGGACTATAGGTAAGCTGAATATATAATATAGTCATAAAATATGCTGCAAGTCAACGCTGTCAAGCATGATATTTCTATCAGTCCTTCTAAAGAGGAGGAACCCAGCAGAAAATATAGTGCAAAGTTAAGTTACAAAGTGTTTTGAAAAATAGAACGTGTTCCAGCACACCCTTTGTGGTTTTGTGGCCTAATTATGTTCGGTGCACCATAGAACTCGATTTATGAGCGATTTTCTGAGAAACGAAGGGCGTGCGTAAATTTCCGGGGCACTTCGATGTACCTACCAGAAGCACACCCTTCTGATGACCTCAGGGTAGATCAGAGTTTATGAAACCCATTAAGACAGGCAAAGATGACTGCCGCCAGAATGAAATATGCGGTGCGTAGAGTTGGCAGCGGGTCTTCGTCTCCTTAGGCCTATTTCTCGCTGTCGAACGCGTTCGGAAAAGCGTGATCGCCGGAAGGTATCAGTTTAGATAAGGGGGCTCAAAAGCGATGTCAAGGATGACATGAAGACCACTTGTACAACGGAGGACTTCTAACAATGTCGTTGCCGTGTGTAATGTTGCAATGTAATTTGATGTGATATTAGAATGTTAGACTCATAAGTTCAGGATGATATCAGGACGGCACGTGTAAGAAAAGTCAGAAAATCTCTTGCTCGAAGAAGCCCCGTAGGTGCAGAGCGATATCTTGAGCTTCCTCCTTTTCCCGTCCGTACCTCATTTTTTATTTTTATTTTATACACCCGGTAAAGAGGGCGGTTGCTTCGCGATTCTTCTTCATTCTCCACTCCATCAGACGCAATGTCTTCAATTTATGCGGTATAATACGTCTTTCATATACTGGCCACTTCACCGACCTGTTCACTTCGGCGCATCGTTGGCGGGTCTCATTCCACGCACTCCCATAGATCACCA
The DNA here is from genome assembly GCA_029532675.1 of Ornithodoros moubata. Taxonomy (NCBI): domain Eukaryota; kingdom Metazoa; phylum Arthropoda; class Arachnida; order Ixodida; family Argasidae; genus Ornithodoros; species Ornithodoros moubata. Next base: position 27,248 of record JARGYV010094638.1, read on the forward strand.
ACGCGACCGATTTCCGTGCACCCTAATCATCGAGACACGCCTGAATATCAGCGCATACCGATGACCATTAGCTGCACACAGCTCCGTGGGGGGACGGAGGGTCGACCCCTGGACCCATTAGACACGTGTAATACCCTCGGACGGTCGTTCGTGCTTTGTGTATATTAAGAGGTACACCCCAAACCACCGACTTCTTTCCTGTTCCTACCACCAACACGGTATGCGGTAAACTCTCGCGATTATGGGCGATACGCGTGAAATAATACGTTTACGGTACAACACTTAGAACGTATAACTACAGCGTTGACCTGATATAGAGCATTTCTTTCGCGTATATAGTTTCATCATTTATACAAGTTTCGCGATTTTGTTTTTCCTCGCATTTTGCTTTATTGGTGACGTGAAATATGAGATCGGCGATCCATTTAGACATGGGAGCAAAGATCAAAGTTGTTAGCGTGCGAATGAAATGGGTATTACTTGTAATTAAGGGAGTGTTTTTTGCGCAAGACCATAGCACTCAAGGAGGGCGGACGGCTCTTGAGAGCGTAAGTGAGTGCCGTGTAAGGCTGTAATTCGCAGTGATTTTGTTCTAATTTTGTAAGGCTGCGCTAGTGCACAGTTTGGAAGACGTGCTGGCAGACCCTATAGGATTGTAGGCAGTGGATTGCAAAATGGTGCCCCATCGCAAGGGTGCAACTTATAATCACACGTTTGTGTTTTACGCAAAGTGAAATTGTATCACGCAAAGGAGGCGAGGCTTTGACCACTATATATATTATATAGCACGTCTTTATGTCGGGCACTATCACGTTTTCTTTGCCAAGGTTGAGTAAAACCACAACTTACTTACTGATGTAGCTCTTCAAGGTCATATAATGTTCAACAACTCTAAAGCCCCATGGTATTTGGCACCAGCGGAATGGCATGTGGGGGTGATTCGAACTGTAAATATCAGCACTTGCAGCCGTACAAAAACCCACACTTCCAGATTGCCGGTCCAGGGCTCTACTAATTGAACTAAGCTATCACGCTCCCCCAGTGACTTCCTTAAATGCATCGTTCGGTAGGGACAACCAGACTCACGCTCACTCCCCTCTCATTCTTACTTAACGAAGTATGAGCACCCCTCCTCATCCCATATGCCTCAATGCTCTTGCGCGCCCGTGATGGGACACAGAACCGCCGACAGCGATTTCGTGTGATTGCGGCAAATGCCACAGAAGATATAGCGGCTGCACATATTGACAAGCTGCTTCAAGAAAATGAATATATTTACCTATCATATCTCCGTGTTATAGTTTAACGTGTATATAAAAAAAAAGAAGCGAAAGTTCAAAGAGTTGCGTGTTCGACCTGAGGCGAACCGGCCCTGGCCGATGAAAATTATAATTTAGTCACTGCCCGAGGGTAGCTCTAAAAACTCTCAACCAACAACGAATTCACGGGGACTGGCTTCAAACGCGCATCATATATGCACAAAGCGAATGGCGACATGTGCAGCTCCATCTCCCCCATTCAGTTATCCATCATCATCATCAACATGTGCAAGTTAGTCCGTGCCTATATGTCACACTTGTTTAGTCAGCTCATTAATATATGTTATAATTTTTTGTCTGTACCGTTCGTATCACGACGCGACCTTCTCTCACGGGCGGCCTTCGCAGTTTGGCGATTGGCATACCTGTTACGCACAAATATGCGCGCGTCATTGACAGGCATCTGTATCTTTAGGAAGACTTGAAGCTATTTGTTTTCGTCCTTCGCAAAGTAATCGATACTTTTAACGGGCAATTGGTGTGTAAGAGCCGCGGTGATACGCGCCAATAGCCTTGAAGCCTGCTGGCGATTCGTCCATCTTACCTAGTGGACAGATTGCCTCAGCCATGTCGGAAAACGAAGCTTGTAAAGGAACGTTGTCGTCCATCAATATCAGGCTCCAGTAGCGGGGCGGTCGGTGGGGTTGTCCATAGTCGAGACGGTATGACGTTGGAATGCGAGTTCGGCTTTTTGTTTTGCAGAAGCGTGATGAAAGACTTGAGTGTTCGGAACAAGGTCCTTGACAGAACTTATGTGCACTGGTCTATTAGCATTAAGTGTTTCCATTGCCAGAAGATGGAGGAGCATTTGGAGCATTTGAGGAATTATTCACTGCGGCTTCTCTGCGCGAAGAATCATGCGCCTTCAAAATATTCAACGTTCTTGCTCGCCTGAAACGTCGTAGGATAGCATCGCGCTGCACCGGTTGGTGCTTCGATAGGTTATGGAACTTCTGGTGAACGTTGCATGTCGTCAGCTACTGTATGTCGGACGAGGACGTTTCGGCCATTCCCACCTCATATGCATACGACTCATTAATACACATGTCCATACAAGTACAGCAGAAGCCAACAGAAGCAGGGAAACACCCCCATCGACTCGTAACTGCTAGCGGCTCCTCGATGAGAGGGCATAGCATAAGGGCTGCACATATATCTGCCGTCGGCAGTAGTTAACGTGTGGGGCTGTTATTTTTGTCTTCCTTGAACTATGGTATTCGAATCAATTACCATCGATCCCGTATCTTTGAAATGAAATATGGCGCTACCCTTCAGGACACCCGTATACAGACCCAAGCACCGTCGCTTTTTAAGTTTTGTTCATTACCAAGACAAGCAGGTCTATGTGCTTGAGTTTGTGTTTTGGCATCCAGACCTGCGTGGTAGAACACGTGTAATATATTGGTATGTGCACGTTGCCGACGTGTACGGTGTAAGATGGCAAGAACGATGTCCTTCAGAAGAATTAGAATTGAATATTTTAAGAAGTTGAAATACTAGAGGTGGGATACATTACTTTAAATATGAGCGCTAGTGCGCACTAAACAACAACTAGAGCAACAAAAATAGTGGTGGTGTTGCCAGGTGTATGTAAACAAAGCATTGATGACTATGGGTGGGTATGTTTACCCCATTGCGCATTTCCTGTTGGGCATTATGTCTATGGAAAAAATATATGTCTCTTCCTGTTGACGTTAACGCAAGAGCTCTAGGCATAGATGCATAGTTTTCTCAGTTCTCGGTACGAAGACATTGGGTCAAATGGACGTTTGCAGACCGAAATCTTGACCGCTGAATGGATTCATTGTCGACCATGACCATGCATGCGCTGAGGACAACAAGCTAAGGAAAACGATACTTACAGACACCAGTTCCACGCGAGCTCTCTACCAAAGCCCCCGTTACATACACGTTGTAAAGAACATTCACTTAATATACCATCCACACACACACCAGCAAAACACAATTTCTCACAGCAACCTGTCCCAGCGACCTGAACCGACGATACCTTTCCTTTTCAATTCCAAGCCCTATCTCCAAGTCAGAAATGCGGTCCGATGCACCCGCATCTTACGTCAGATTCCGCATCTTTTTCCCACCCCCGTCCACAATAAAAATAAAGATAAACAGGCGCTAGATCATGACGCATTATCGCTCACACGCTATCGTCCAGACGACTATGCATCCAGCCTTCCTACACAAAATTAATCTACCCCGACCGAACCAGAGCGCTGTTCATTCCTAGCTGCAGGTGGGCGTACCACTCACATGGAAATTAACCTCTCTTTCCTTTGATATATGGCCGAACCTCAGCCCGAGACAAGCTGGCCCTAATGTTGCTTCGCATCCACTTGCACGGGAATCTCGTTCTTTCTATTCTTTCTTTCTTTCTTTTTCAGCTCAGACGTTGTTGATTTTCTCTTGATTATATAGCTTTTGTTTTCGGTGGATGCCCTTGCTGTGATTTGACCTTACGACGTGCCCGAATAATACATACAGCAACGTTCAGGAAGCTGTTGCTGCTGCTGGTATATGCTCAGCTCTCTCCGTGTGTCGGCTTCACTTATACATTGCTTGACTTGAGGGGGCGGTTTGGGAAAACGTGAGCAAGGACGTGCGATATATGCAGGTGTTATGAGGGGAGCTACTGGAAAGGTGCGGCGGAGGATGAAGAGTAAAAGTGTGTGCGAGTCAATGCTACTGCTGTGCCGATGGACCTTCAAGGTCCTTTCGCCGTCGTGTACGAGGTGTGCGCGGCGGGGGAGTGGTAAAAGGGTTGGTGGAAGATTGGTAGGCATGATGAACTGCATTTCGTGATGTGTGACCACGTCATGTCCATTGAACTGCAGGATGTTACGCAATGCGCGCTTTGGCGACTTACCGTGTTCCTCCACGCGCTTTTGTCGGTAGTTTTGTAAAAAAACTTCAGAGGCAGGAAATAGAACAGACAGTCGAGGATGAGAGAGAAAAAGGAAAAGGAGAACACAGTTGCCTTGCGCCGTTCACACGGAATTTTTAAAAAAGGAAGTGGTGATGGCGTGCGTCGTTGTGTGGCTGCTGAACAGCTCGCGCAGCACTGTACAGTTATTGCATCTTCCTGTATACGCCGTGTCCTTTTTGTCGTGGAGGTTCACCAGTGGCGCGCTTCATCGTTACGGGACATGCAGCAACGCCTGCGCAGGACTAGTTTTCTTTCGTCGGTCGCGCGGCACTAGATTTTGTACACGTCCTATACAGCGACCAAATGAATAGACGGTTCTGATATTCCCCGCTGGGTGGCGTGTGTGTACTGTCGTTGGACTTACACAAGAATGACGAAGGCATGCTTCCGCAACTTCGCGTGTTTCCAGTCTTTATCGCCCTAGAGCGCATATTGAGAACGTTCGCTTTATGACAGCGGAAGAGTACGGGATTTGTAAGATGGATCACCATGCGTACTCCATGGCACCCACAATTACAAGCCATCTGCAGGCGACCAACCCTCTAGGAGAACACTGTGCACCTACAACCGAACCCATAAGAGTACACGGCTGCTATCTACCTTTGATCTAGCCGCTGCAGGCGCATTCGATGCGCGGTGACATAGACCACGATTACTGGAGCCCACCCTGGACACGTATAGCTTTCGTATCCCCCCCTCCCGAAGGCGACTACTGAATCAATACGCAAGACCTGTGTGTACGCTGCGCAATTATACGCATGAGGCTCAGGAGCAGTCGCGCCATACGGCGCATATATCCCGTAAATTGTCCGCATACCACACACGGTGGCTTCAAGGGCAGCAGCATATAATTGCGCGTCCCATACAGTTGCGTCGTTCAAAAGTTGGATTGGCTGCTGGCATTCAATGTAATGCGATAGGCGCATGTCATGGAGGGAGGCTGTGTTACGTGTCAGCCTCCACTTCTACGAGAAGAGAGATGGAATAGAATTCGATGAACGAAATAATCCGACTTCACTCGACTGGGGGATTGCGACATTTGAGAGTTGTAATTCGTGGTATGATCGCCCGGTACACCTGTGCTCGTTAGCGACGCCGCGATACTTGGTCTGGTGATTGATCTCCTCCAACTACACCTACTGGAGCACTTTTTGGGAGTGTTGTTCCCGAAGGCAGATGAAGTGTTGCTCAATGCCTGCTGCTGTCGGTAAGCTTGTAACCGGATAGCCTACAATGAAAAAAAAAAAAAAAAGAAAAAAAAATTCGTCACGTAGCGAAGTCCGCATGCCGCTTACCACTGTACTGTCCATTCGCCCGATTTGTCGAATTCAACACAGCAAACAGTTAATTACCATTTTATTTTATTTTCATATTATTATCTGCTTTATAACACGATGAAGTGCTTCCCTACCGCTATAAGCACTCATTTGTTCAGCCAGAACTGTTGAAAACCAAATATGGAATGTGGAACTTTGATCGCTGTGATACTGATTCGAAGGGGACACTCGACAAAGAAAACAGAACGTACGCCGTGACTGATTTAAAACGTTAACGCAGAAAGACTGATGACACTTGATTACTGAAGTCGAGGACCACCAAGAGCAATACAGAGCTGCTATAAGGAATGATGATAAGGGACATGGGGACGTTAGCGGTCAGCCGCTTCATAGTGGGGACTGCCTCGTTCAGCACCATTAGTAACGTAGTGCAGCAGACAGTAATGCTATAGGAAAACGGTTATTTAAAAGTGAATAATGGTAGTCCTGGGATGGATTTGAAGCTACGGCTTGTCTAGAATTCCACTGGACTGTTCTACGAAGAGGCAAAAAGGTCCTTCATTCAACCTCACTGGTGCCCTTCGACGCGCGATACACGTGCAATACGCCCAAATTAATTGAACGTCTGCTTCATTTACTATACTGCCCCTGCACGTAATGGTTCGGCGTATGTGGTTTAATATTCCAGTGGCGCGGACATTCATCAATAATCCGCGCAGCATTTATGAAGACGGCTTTTTGAGAAACGACAAGTACCGCACCCAACCTAGAGCTGTGTCATTGGCGCGTAATATCAATATGGCTCGAATTTCACGGGCACACGTTGGTCCGTTCTGCATGAATTCATGTGTATCTGCGGGGCGCGGAAGGTGTTAATCATTCGTCGCCACTGGTGGTGGGGAGTGTAAGTTATGATGGGTTCATATAGAGCTTTGGCTTGCTTGCCACATACGCTTGCAAACATAGCTCGGTTGTAAGGGGGTATTTTTTTGTGTGTGCGTGTATAATTGGCGGCTTCAAGTACCATGCATCGTAGGGAACTGTGAGGTCAGAAGGGAAGCATAGGAACACGAACGCCACTGACTGAAGTTGGAAGTTGGATTAAAGAAAAAAATTGTTTCCGATTGTTTCTCCGCGTATTCTGATGTGACAGCTGCATTTTAGTAACAAACTCCTCTCAACTCATCACTGAAATTTCTAATGAGTCATGACAACTATAATTACGTTATGTCACTGTAAAATACTCAACTAAGCGAAGTCAGAGTATTGCACAAAGGCTGCTTATTATCGTGCACCTTTGCAAACACTGGTTGTCACTGTCCAGATGTGGTGTAAAGATGTAGTAGATGCGCAGGACTAGAGAGGGATGACGAACTACAACAGAAGTCCTTCTCGGACAATCCTCTATATCGACCTATTCCGGACGTAATCATCTTGCTTCCTCTTTCCCCACCTTTCCTTCATTAACATTTCAGCGGTAGGGCAGAGGACTTTTTCGCAGCCATGACACATCTAGTATCCGCGTCACGGTATCGGCTGTCACTTGAACAACACATGTCGCAATCCTGAACAATCGCTTCAATGACATAACGAAAACGACACACAAGGGCATGCAAGTCCTCTTCCCAAAAAACCCCCTCACAGCATGAAATCGCAGCCAAACAGTTCACTCGTCAGAGCCGAGATTACGGCCTTCTTTCGAAACGCATTCTCAAGACGATGATCCAATTGCGCTCCATTCCAGAAAGACCTGGGTCTTAAGGAACACCGATTCGCCTCGACGCAGGGTGCGTATTGTGAGAAGCGTATCACCCTGAACAGCCTTGATGGAACTCTCGCCACTGACTGACAGCGATCACCGTCCCTCCGGACAAAACATGATTTTCAGCCGCCTTTGATGTGTTCACGGTGATTTCGGTAGGTATCCGCTATAGCTGCGCTTTAAGTCGCAAATTCGTTCGATCGCTTCCCGCTTAGACGCCGAGCGCGAAGGTTTTTTCAGGGTTCTTTGTGCTTTCGTGCCGTGCGTCCTTCTGCAGGAAGTGGGAAGTAACATTGTATGGGAGTCGCTCGATGGTTGTTGTGGCATTGACTGCGGCGCCTGAATCGAGAAGGCGTGGTAGGGGATGATAGGAGAAAGGCTTGCTGGCACTACGTGGTGATGATCTTTTGTTTCTCGAACACTGTAACTAAAAATAAGTGCGTATTTGTGACAAAATGTGCTACTTGCAGCATAATTGCCAATGGTCATTTCGACAAAGTTAGATTTTTTTTGCCATGTGTCGCATTCGAAGAAGGACAAGACACCCTTTTCCGTCTGTACACGCTTGTATGATGATGTGCAGCCAAACGCAATATAGAAAGAAGCTTATTCATGTAACTCAGTTATGGTTCACAATAACTTTTGCTTTCTGCAGTGGCCCTAGTTCAAAGAGGATATCTATTCGAACACCAATGTTAGGCACGTCAGAAGGCGCACTCAAAAGTACTTTGGCGCAAAAGTGAACATTTGCTTAGGTGTGCCTCGGACACTTTTAGCACATGGATGTGCGTGAACCTAATGCGACCAGTGACATTCGTTTGTATACGTCTGCTCCTTTTTATTTACGTATGCCTGGATACTGTCCCATCGGCGGCGTATCACAAAATGCTCACCGATTGCTCACAATGCTCAAATGCACTTGTACAAATTTGTGCCTGTTCGACCAAGGAGAGAAACGAAAATAGTTGCAGTGGTGTGGCTTAAAGTGCATCATGAGACTTAGATGAGGTATGGTAACATAGCGGAGTCAATCTGCGACATGACGACGCCACCCAACACGTCACTATTTCATCATCATATCATGTACTATTCGCCTGGATATGGGACTGCGGTGTGCCTCACTGACGGACAATTTCTCCACATTGTCATTCCCGTACATATGCTCGTGTGTTTCAACACGAATTACACGCAAGGAAATAAAATAATAGAAACAAAACACTCGTAAAGCTTAAACTCTGTGCTGAACAGAAAACAATAAATAAAAAGGAAAAACCAAGGAAACACAAATGGTCAGCCCCATTCTTCCTCAGACGCACACAGGCATCCTCCCATTCAAAGCAACAACATACCAAAATACGCCGGCGCATCAGTGCAAAGAAAATCACTCAGCAATGTCTTCACGTCGACCTGACCGTTCAGCTGTTCCGCCCATTGCCTTCTCCAAGAACAAAGACCTCATGGACTCTATTCTTTTCTTTACGAGCTTCTAGCGCTGCACGCGCAGAAAGCGCGTTCGTTGGTCCTTATAACATTTCTAATAGGAAGTCAGAGGAAGGAAGTGGACGTCCACATAGTGTGTGTGTACTCGGACAGAGGCCATCTTCTGAGTCCCAAGAAGGGTCAGGGGTTGAACCTTCCCTTTCAAATGGATTAACCTGTCAGAGACCTGCCAAGAGACCATGGAAGCTCTGACGTGTGGCGCTCCCCTCTTTGCGATTGTATGCCATCGATGTTAGCTAAGACAGAAGAAACTTTCTTGTTGACGTGGTCGCCCTGGTTTCCTCAGCGATATCCGCTTAAATATGCAGGATGGAAATTGGTTTATTGTTTGGAGAAAAGCTCACGTCGTTGTTCGCTAAAGAAGGGGAGGTTCGTGGCGTGACTGGCGTTGCGGGTCTCGATCTTTTTGGGCGGCCAATTTGTTTAGTTTGGCCTCGCCTGCTTCGTAATGCGTTTGGGCAGCAATGATAAGGCGTCGTGTCGCGAGATAAAGCATTTGTTCTCGTCCGTTATGTTGGGCGATAGCGCTTCTGCGAACGTTTGTGGCCGCGTACCACGCACAAGGAACATGTTGTTGCACTGAGTATAGAGAACATATCTGCAGGGTTTCTCAAGTATGCATGATTAAAACAGAAAAAATCACAAAAGACATTCAAACAACTTGAACAAAAACTTTCATTAAAAAGACAAAAAACTGTCTGAGAGCTCACGATGTGAGTGACCCGCTGAACGTTGAACGTCCGATGACTAACCTTCTGAGTAGGGCGTTTGGAGGTAAGTTGATATTGCGTGCACAACTACCCACAGGCACAACCTAACCACTAAGTGATTATAGCATTCTAACATAATTAAGCCTATCCGAAATAGGCAATTGCTTCACGTTGTAGAGCGATCTCATTCTAATCCGATAATGTGATAGAAAGGAAAGAAGGTAACGCTCAATAAGGGGCTTGTATGAAATAGATCTGATCAATTTCTTTTCCCTCAGAAGCAGCAGCAAACCCCCAACAGAAAACTACATTCGACAAGGGTTTACAATGTATACGTCTGATGCCGAAGAGGGGTGTTCCGATTTCCATATGTCTACAAACATGATGACGTACGTCACTGCGATGTTTCTCGTGCCGTAATGTTATTCACTAGGGTCAAAACAGTTTCTTTCTTCAACTTGCGATAATGACGGAGTGGAGTGCCAAAGTCAGCTGCTGCTGAAGGCAAAGTGCCTATCGCTCAACGAAATTTCGCAGTGGGCGAGACTCTGCTGGGGTTCGAAGGCACCATTTTCTTGCCACATTTTCAAGACACGAGCTTCGCCACAGCCAGCTGCTGGCAACCTAACCATTGGAAGCGACGTAGAGCTGCTATGCGAATTCCATCAAAGTTGAACCAAAATGACGAAATAAATAGATTGCAGAGCAACTACAGCACCACACCTTTCGATCTGTAAGCACCTAGATAACCGGGTTGGGATTCTGTTCTGGCTGGGGGAATCCGAGAGCGCAGGGTGGTCAAGCCCACGCCCCCCAATCTGTCATTTTCCGATGGGCCATACACTAGTTGCAGATCCGCATCTTTGTCTACGATCGCCCCGGGAACGCATGCGGGAGCCTTCGGTACATAGGAAGGTTAAGGGAGGACGCACCAATGAATATTACCGAGATGGGTTCGCTTCAGGTATATGCTTGTAGACTTAATCTAATGTCTCTCTCGCTCTTTCTCTCTCCCTCTGTATATATATACATAGATCGGTGAAGGTGTTAGGTTTAAGTCGAAGCAGTCCTCTTAAAGGGGGGGGNTGACGATAGTTATCGAAGGTTCGGGTACGAGAGGGCGGAGATATATTCTTCCTTAATGTTCTTTCAACAAATCAGCGAAGACAACGTATTTGTTCTTTCTTATTTCACAGGCGCTATAGGTATGTCGTAGGAGAAGATTTTCACAAATCATGTCAATTGAAATATAGAGAAATCAGAATAACCCCACTGTTTTAGTAGTGAGATGAATGTCGCCGCTACATGCATTCTAAATTAATCAGTGGTCACAGCAATATCACTCTTGACGAAGCAGCCCCGTTCGTACCTAGATGTGAATCGTAATCAGTGTAAGCGTAAGTGTGCAAGTTCCATCACGTTAATACGCTGTCTTACTCCTTTTCTATTCACAGTGTCACAGAATTCCTCCGTATTCAAGAAATTGGATCATGCTACAGCGACCAACGAAGGTAGGCACATGTTTCGGATCACTTTGTATAGCACTTCTAACAGCTACCGAGTCCCCGTCTAAGGGCAGATGAAGAAGATGCAAGGGCACTACGGAAATCTCTCACCCCCTTAACATCCGGTTTATAACAGAGTAACCACAGTGCCGCCAGGTACATCATGACGAGGACGGGGGAGAAACAGTAGTATTAGCCAAATCGTAACCGATCATGGGCAATGTGTTGCTCACCTTCTGAATCTTTTGTATAATCTGTTTTAACGCTATGTTAGTGCCGCGAGGCAGCTGTGGCCGCGAGTAGCATGCAGATGGGACAGAACAGCAGGGAGAAGCCGGAGACAGGGGGTCAGTGCGCCTCCTGGGTCAACTTCAAGGAAATCTATGCCGACATACGTCTGGAGAGTCTGAGAAACCATTAGGAAAACCCCAGACAGTACAGTTGGTGGTGGGATTTCAACCTACCACCTTCCAGCCTAGAACGCGAAGGAGTGACGCCTTAACCCATTTGGTTCTAGGCTAAGGCTGATCTTTCCTTATTTTTTTTGTCCAACTTTGATGCCAGGGTCGTTTATGTTATTCATTTTGGTCTCGCAAGAGATCAAGCAACTTATAACATAATGAACGAGGGCCACGTCCGCATGTAACCATGTATCACTCTCAAGAGAACCCAGTTGCATCACTTTTTCCTATTTAAATCGCTCTCTCTACCCCTTTGTTATACGACAGTTACTGTTCGTCACTGCCAAATGTGTTCATCGTACGAAGAACAAAATATTACAGATATACACATCTCTCCAGGTCAGAGTCGGAACATGAAATATGAACGGGAACTAAAGACATGTCAGGCATAACCATCCACGTTTCGACGTCCACTAACTTGGCACACCACGTGATCTACCTTGCCCATAATTACGTCATGTCACAAAGACACCTTTTCTTCTGCACAACTTGATATTAACTTATGCGCTAAGACAAGTCGACAGCGAATCAACAACAGTGGGACAACATTATATAAGATTATACATATATATATATATATACCGAGGGCATATGATGCAGTTGTAAACGATGTCATGCCACCGAACAGTCCCATTGAAGCCGTCAAAACACAAGCACACCGCGCGTTTAATGCAGCTGGACCGCACTGACACGCATTGCGTGAGCATAGCAGATTGGATTAATAGGGAACGCATGCGAATCAAGCGGGAAAGCGCGTCACGCGAAACGTCTGGAGCCCTGTCTTCTGCTTCATGAACATGACAGATCATCCCTTGGAGGGAAAGGATATAATCCCCTATAGTGACACGTGCTTCCGCTGCTCCGTTTCACCTTTTTTAAGGCTTCCATATTTGACGACCTGCCATCATC
>JARGYV010094642.1:0-11836 GCA_029532675.1 Ornithodoros moubata
CTTCTAGTGGCAGCTGTGTGGCTCGTGTCCCTGTGGCGCAGTGGATAGCGCGTTGGACTTCTAATCCAGAGGCCGCGGGTTCGAACCCCGCCAGGCATGTGACCCTTTGCTCCCTCTAGGGTCAATCGATTTTGTCTTGAAATTGATGCAATGAACCGGCATAACGCGTGACTCTGCGCGTCTTTTTCTTTTCAATATTTCCCGGCGATTGACTTCTAGTGGCAGCTGTGCGACTTGTGTCCGCGAGTCTTTTACTTGACGATAGCCGAAGTTACATTTCTTAGTTTATTTCTTACATTTCTTAGCGACTCCCTCTCCACCTTATCCTTATGAGTCCCGCTGGATCAAACATCATACATCGGTCGCTTACATCAGACGTTCAGAGACCTTCGACCTATTCCAGCCCGTACCGCCAGGAACCGAAGGGTCTTAGCCCCGATCTGCGCCTGGCTTCCCATGTTTTCATCCGGCGAGAGCCTTTACAGCCTCCGTACGACGGCCCGTTCAAACTTATTCAAAGGAGGGACAAATACTTCAAGGTCCAACTTGATCACGGCCCAACTTCAAATGCCGTGCTTCCAAATGGGCACAGATCCGTGCACTCATCTGTTTCCCATCAGAGGTTATCGTCCGCAAGGGAGAGGGGAATCTGTAGCGACCAGTGCTATCAGCGTCATCATTGCCACGAGCCACCCACGCACGGTCGTGTACGTTCCGTTGGTTCTTCGTCCAGCCATCAGCGTAATCAGTCAGATTAAAAGGACACAGTTGTGTAGTTGCTTTGTTCTTGTACTACGCGAAGCCTCTACAGCTCGTAAAAGAGACGAAGAATAAGGTGACTTCTGTGTGGGACGAACGAATCTTACTTTTCTATTCATATGCAACAAAGCCTTCGGAATGGTTCGAGGGGAGGAAATCGTCAGCACTCACAGAAGAATAAGAAACTGAAAAATGGGACGCCGGCAGGTGAAGCAGCACGCATGGCGAGTACCCTCCCTTTACAGGTTCATTCTCTTCAAAGGCCTCAACATAGACATTTTTCGACAGCTTTATTAACAGATATTATAACTATAGTGTCCTGCAAAAGAAAAAAGAAGAGCTTAAGAAAAAGAAAATCGAACGAATGCCTTCTCAGTCAAAACGGAATGTTGAAAGGATAGAACTTGCTTCCTTTGGCACTGGAAAAGAAAACTTTCTTATTCACCACGTAAAGTCTACAATTTCACAGAAAACAAAATATCGTCAAAGTTGTTGCAACACATGAAAAGATCTGCTGTTTTCGCAATCTCTGATATATTGAGTTTACCTGAAGCTGGAGAAAATGGGTGTCTCTAATGTCGCCTTCCACCTCTCATTTGCAGCCCATATGATAAATGTCAGAGAGATTCAAAAAAATCTCGACGTACGCGATTCACAATTCAGAGACTCAGCTGTAAGGGATTGTACCGTTGGGTAAGAAACGAAACACAAGCGCTGACCTAGCACTGTCCGCTTATATCGCTCTGCATACGTACAATCGGCTTTTCCTGTAACATGGAGTCGATCATTAACTTAATAACGATACATTTCCACTATTCAGTGATGCAGCCTTGTACAGGGGCGTCGAGTTTTCTTCCAGCAGATATTACGAATACTGGCTATTCTGTGGAATGCTTTGACAATACGTATTTCGCGAATCCCTTGTGAGCCCTGAAGCCCCTCTGAGCCCTTCAGTGAAGAAAACTTGCTCTTGAGAAAGAGAAACCCGGAAACCCTGACTGAGGGCGTCGAAAGCTTTCGCATCATCCCTCTCTATTAAACGGGCCTGGACGCCTTGGCCCCGCTACACAAACAAGGCAGTCCGCTAGGAATTATGCCTTGCTGAAAACTCAGTTTCTTCTCCTGCTATGGGAGGACGCCAGAATGGGCTGCTTCTCCTGGAGTGTTAAATGACACTTACTCGTGAAAAGGAACCATCCGGATGTTCTGATTGAGGGCATCCACAGCTTTGACATCGCTCTCGGATAGTTTAAAGTTGAGCACCTACGCAGAACATTTAATTAGGCAAACCCCAAAAATCGCACGACTAATTTAATTTCATTCTTTTATTCACGTATTTTCTGATACCCGTCGTACGATTTGGCATCGAAAACACAGACAGAGTGAAGGCTTATATTGCAATGACAGTATATGTAGTGTAATTCCAATGCAAGTCCGGTATGCAGTGATTAACAACTTAGGCTGGTAAAGTATGAAAGAAATTCGGTTTAAGTTGAGGACGTAAGTAAGGATGGCCCCTTTGAGGCCTGGATAGCACCATTGGTCCAGGGAAAAGTGTGTCGTCGCATACCTGAAAATTCTCCTCGATTCTTTTCATGTGAACGCTTTTGGGAATGGTGACGAGACCTCGTTCAATGGGATAACGTATAAGAACCTACGGAATGGAATATGAACCATTACAAGCGCTATCGTGGACAGGCATCGCCAAGTACTTCTCTCTTTACTCGGTCACTTCGGAAAACCACTTCCTCGAGACATAACGAAACATTTATGAAGAACCTGAATTATTCCATACAAGGTAAACGAGCAGCTCCATGTGCAGGAGTGTATTTAGCCAATTCACCACACTTCTTAAACATTGTCAATATGGTTCCATTTTTCATTCTCGGCGTGTCATTTTGGCTGGCGTCTAAAAGAAACAAAGCCTTCTACTTGTGTTTGTCATTTTTGGGCTCGTTCCTCCCTCAACGCCTTTTTAACCCACACGCTTCCCACTGAGCCGCTTCCAGTCACTAAGGAAGCAACCCGAGGACGCAAACGGGTCACTTCCAACACCAATGACAAGCATCTTCTTTGACACGTGACCCCGAAACCTTTCACTACGTTGCCAATGATGTGCCCAGAAGTCCAATATCGGCGGCCTCCAACCTGAGGCGTTTCGCTTTAAAGTATAGCGAGGCCAATGTTGTGTACAATTATCGCTCAAGATTTCCAGGGCATATATTTGATAGGATTCTCAATTTTCTGTAAACTGGCACTTTAATGAGAATGTTAGTCTTTTCTGAAAGACCTTCTGGTCTCATTGACCACAACGCGCCAATCCCCGAGTCGACTGTAGCTATCCAATTTCTTTCCATATAGATATGGAGAAGCTCTTCCGTGGTTGTACCTACTTGAGCAGGGGTGACTTTTAGCCTTTCAGCGATTTCACACACAACCGGATCCTCCATGATCATCTTCTCATTCCTCGGAGCCCTGGAATGGAACAAGCAAAGCCCCAACACTTCGTAATAGCTTCATTTCAAGGGCAGAACGAACCATGGCCTGTCCGGCGATCCCAAAGGGCTGTATGCTGTAATGGCAATGTTGCGCTTCCGACAAAATTCAATCAGGGGTTGCTGCGTCAGGTACGGATGGCACTCAATCTGCGAGTTTCACAAGTTTCGTCTCATAACGCCTATGAGTAGGAGATGAATAGATCTCCAAACATTGTTCTCGAAAGGACTCCTCGAGTGCGTCTTACTTGGTTCATGACGGGTTTCACCGCCGATGAATTCAAAATTTTTGCCACTTGCTCAGAGTTGAAGTTGGACAAGCCAATGGAGCGCACCCACCCGTTCCTGTGACATACTTCCATTCCCTGAAGAAAAAAAAAAAAAAACATAAACAAAAAAGAAACATGCTTGTGAAAGCAAACTCATCGCGTCCATACGAACATCATATTGTCGGGCCCTTTTCTTAACAGTTAACGCGGCATTCACAACCTACATGAATGATTGGCCATAAGGAGGTTAAATTTCTCGCCAAAGTTCAACTTGGCTTCTCTAGTGAGCCAAAGCTTCCTCCACGATATTGAACGGGTACAAAAAGAGAAGGAAAATACCTGCCACGTCTCCAAAATGTCAACATCCGAGTACAGCATCCGACCTTTGTCATCCTTGGGAAACAATTCTCCTCCTTCCTAAGGGGCATAAAAGTCAAAATGACATTGTAAGGAACGGACTTGTGATCTCACACAGCCCTATTGAAAAACACACACATCGAAGAAAACAGAAGGACTGCAATTCTGGCCGCTGTTAACGGAAGATATTCTGTACTGGTCACCGGATCTGTAATGTATTTAATTACAAGTAATCCAATTGCAGTTATTAGTTAAATTTCACTAGTTAGTTACTTCTAGGATTAGAAAGACTTGCATGTAATTGTAACTGCAATTCGACTGCTTGTGCAAGTAGTTGTAAGTAGTTCTGTAATTACTTTTGTCCTATATTTGCTAACGAGTAATACCTATCCTGAAGAATGACGACATTGCGATTCTTCACGGAGGAAGGAACTCCGGCGTCGTGTAACGAAATAACGGTGCGAATACGAAAAAAACAAAAAAAACAACGTGAGCATGCAACATGCTATGGAAACATGTAGTGAAAGCTGCAGTCTTTTCATAGAAGAAGCGACAGAGAAATTATCTGATAATAATAATAATTCATGGGTTTACGTCGCGAGACAACTTAGATCATGAGCGACATAGCCACAGGGTAGGATAATTTAAACGCCGTCTTCTCTCGATCCCGTTCGTCCACTTTACAATGCCTTTGACACAAATTTGAGGTGGATGAGCCTCGCACGACTGGTATCATGACCTGTGACTACGGGAACTGTTTACTTGGGTGTACGCTTATAAACTGTCATCTCGTGTAAATATATTTTTCTGTGCCTGTTCTACTTGAGGTAGAATAATCTGTAGATAGGAAATATTGTCACGGATGCAGTGCACACGACAGTCAAGCTGCGTAACTGGCAAACGCTTTATTCGCCTACTTGGCTCTAGCGAATGCCACAGTCGCACTCAAAAACAAAGATGCCTGACTTGGGCTATGCGTCGGCTTCTAAAGGTACTGCGGAAACTTGTGCTAACGTCGAGTGTCTCGCGCTGACAGTAACGATGCGTCATCGCCTGTGGCTTACCGCATGAACTAGAATGATCCTCATGTTGTTATCATAGAGCGAGGCTTATCAGCTAGCCGTCGAAGGTCTTGTTGTAGCGATCATCGGATATACCTAGCTATTGCAATTCCTATGGCACTTAGATTATGGAACGATTATCCTCAATCCTAAGTTCTTCAGAGTGATTAGGAGGAAGATAAGAAGAGCAACAGTATTTGAGTATCAGCCAGACGCTCATCAGAGGCACATGGTTTACACGTCTATGTCGGAACATCGAATGTTAAGTGTTCAATTTCTGCTTCTTCATCGCAACTCTGGTGTCCTATGGCAGAATAGTGTATCTATTCCATGGTGCATGTTTCCTTCAAATCAATTTTGAGTTTATTTGCAGGTGAACTTGTTTTAAAGCTTTATGGTTTTCACCCCCGAGCAGTAGTAAAACTTATCTTTTCGTAAGCACTCTACACTGGCAGGCAATGAATCATTTACTATTTGCCATGTTAGCGTCAACATCGATAGCATGCATGCCGTTCATTATTACGAACACGAAGCAGATTTTCGTACGTCTGGCCTCGCTTACCCAGAGGAACGAAGAATGTTGGTTCCAATGAACGGATTTTTCGAAACATAATGCGAATGCATAGTAGAATAATTCTGCGCGTTGTGTTCCGTTTAAGCGATCTCCGCTCATAGATAGTCCACTGTAGTAGACACAATATCTATGATATACATGGGCTACCCTTCACAGCAAAAGAAAATGTAATGGAGAGTGAGGCAGCAGATGTCTAAGGCTTGCCCAGGCCCACACATGTGACGAAGTCGAAGCAGTGCATAGGCTGCTCGCAAAACCAGGTAAAGAGCAAGTAAGTAGCAGAACGCGCAACTCTTGGCTAGAGCGAAAAAGGCATCTGAGGGAAAAGAAGGCCAGCTACACCTAGACGAAAATCGGATGGAAGTAAACAAAACAACTTCTCCGAAACGCGTGAGCGCACGAGGGAAGTCGTCGACGAATTGACAAAAAATGAACTTGAAATAAAATAAGTTAAGTTCGAAAGCAAAAAGGTCCATTGGAATTCGCACCGTGCAGAACGTTGAATAACTGGAATGACTCGTCATTGATTGAATGTGCTACTTATATTATATCTCTGTTCGTACCATTCTTGCACAAAATCTGTTAAACAGAGTTGAAGATTGATTTCCGCATACCTTGAACGCCATAGGCCAGTGCACCAAGTAAAGGTCGATGTAGTCCAGTCCAAGACAGTTGAGGCTTCTTTTACAACATTCCACGACGGCGTGTTTGCTGTGGAACGAGTTCCAACACTACGCACACGAAAAGCACGCTGTCAGACGTATGCGTGTTTCACTAGTGTAAACTCCTCAACCAAGTCCAGCAAAGTACGACCCTAATGCTAAGGAAGTATTGCTCGGAATAACACTCAATTTATGATGCGGTGCAGCATAGCCACTGGAACAGTAGGTGAAGAAGAACCTTCTCCACAATGAAATGAGGAACGCAGCAGGGCATACTTGTTCAGAAGTTACCTTGGTGGTGACGAAGAGTTCTTCCCTCTTGATCACGTCATCTCTGATGTTGTGAGCGATGGCTCTCCCTACTTCGGCCTCATTTAGGTAAACCAGTGCACAGTCCAGGTGACGGTAACCGACCGATAAGGCGTGGCACACGGCTTGGTACACTTGCGAAGGGGCCGACTGCGTGCACACCTTCACTTACATTGAGCCCATGTAACCGCTGCTTGGCATATGAACAACCGAGTCTTTCTCAACACATATAAAGAAAAGCGAAAGAGTCTCTCACCTTCCACGTACCTAAGCCCAAGACGGGAATCTTGTTCCCGTCAGCCAAAGTAATCGTCGGGCAGCGGCTCATATCTCCTGCGCCAAGTAGAAGCGAAATCAATTTGGTCGCTACATACAAAACCAAAGCATGAGCCAAGAGAATTCAACAGCATTAATATATGAGCCGTGGATAACTGATGAATATAACGTACTTGTCCAAGGACGGAGGAATTTTGTTTTTCATACTTCAATGGCCACGCGTTTGAAACAATATTGCGGGATATACAAGCATCAGCACAAGACAGCCTTTCGAATAAAGCACCTGCCTAGACGACTGGGGATGACGTTGCACTTCCCGAACAAAGCCTGACTGTTGCCTTTATGAAGTGGGACTTCTTTTCAATGGTGGACTGGCTTTCAACAAGCGACCTGTGTTGAAGTAGCCTCTGGTTTACACATTGTCCAGTTCGTCCCATGTACTGACGTACGCACGATAAGGAAAATGAGTAAATCCCATTGCGATCACATCGTACGAAAGGATCACAGTGGTCGACGTTGTACTTTGGAGAGAGGGCCAAAGGCCCGTTGATTCTCGGAGCAAGTTGAGGTAACCTTGAACGGCAGGAGAATACGATTTCAAGGGAGTTTCTTGAAAGTTTTTTTTTTCTTTTTTTTACCACTGCTGAATCAGGGCTACGGGGTCTTTCGAGGAGCATGTGACGAGCAACTGTTGATCTATGGGGTATCCCGAGTAGCCTGGTGAGCTGGAAAGCGGTGCTAGAAAGCGGGAGATGCGAACAGGACTTGTTCGCTGATGCCTTAATGATAGATTTTCCGATGTTGGACTTGCGGATGCTTGACTCGACGTGCTCAGGCGCTGTCTGGCAAGAACGATTCCCTGTACCACAGCCCCTTCTCCTCCTCCCTGTGGGCAGGGAGTTCAGCCAGCAGGGGCTGACAAACAAGGGCTAACAAACTTGCTAGAGGGCGACAAAGAAGGCATTTCTCTCATTCCGGATGGCAAGTTGTTTTTGTCCTCGGCTATGGTGGCTATCGAGAAGAATTTCACTGCAAAGAGGTCCCCAACCCTGCCTCGCATCCATGAGCAAGTCCGCAACAGTCTGTCTTCATTTCTATCTTCTTTCCAAGATGAGGTCAACCAGCCGAGATGCTTTACACATTTTCTTCACCGTCAATGCCCACAAGGAAGTGTTTCCCTTTCGATGCATCACCTGGGGAAAATCTTTTTTCCTTAAAAAGAAGTTCCTGAGGCAGGACCTCTCCAATCTCCGCGTGGCCCAGCGTTTCAGAGTGAATAATTTGGATGCCGTTATCTCCGCCATCAGACCGCTTCATCAGGAACTGTTCTCTCTGAACCTTTCGGGCATGGATTTCTCGCTGAAGAAGACACACATACCCATGGACAAAGTTAGATCTCTAATTGTGGAAAATGGCAGTTTCCGATCCCCTACGGCTTGTCTATAAACCATTCCGTGAAGCTTTCCAGTGTCCATCCCGGCTCTCTCATTGTGTCCTTCGAGGGCAGACTGTATTCGCACAAGTCTGCATTAATTCAAGTGTGGCTCCGGGCTTCAGCGAAATTCATCTTCTGTATTCGGACAGAGCTGTAGAGGCAGTTGGCGTTCTCGTGGTTTTGCCAAGATAAAAACGGACGCGGAACTGAGTCTTCGTTGGAGCAGAAATCGGGAAGTTGATTCGAAATCCATTGTTCAGATTGAAGCACACGGAAGGAGAACAAGAAGCCTGGGACGCATTTGTGGTCGTCGTGCGGAGCTTCATTGGGAAGCAGACAACTATGTAGCGCTGGTGGGCAACTTGCTTACAGCCTACCAGCGGCATGGTCGCGCAATGTCACTGAACATGCAGTTCTTGCACTCTTTCGCTCCGTCAAGTAGCGAGCCGTGTATGGAGAAAGCAGCAGGCGGCCACCATGGAAGCAAGATAGCAACCCCAACATGGCTTTTGCAGAGTCCAACAGAGGATGTGCGGAGACTCGTTTCAACCAAAGCCAGTGTTGTGGTTAACTTTTGGATCCCGGGAGATCAGCAAGGAGTGTGATAGTAATACAGTTAACGCGGATCTTGCAGCGCTCAGAACAGAGGAGAAATCCCATAGTGACAATTTTATACCGCATCTCAGACCCCCTTGAAAGCCTACTGAGAGCATTGTCTATGGCGTTACATGAGCTTACAAGGAGTTGGGGATAACCCAGACTATGGGTACACCAATTTCAATACATTAGGCTTTCTGGCTGCCTTTAGACAAATGACGCAAGATAGTAGGGAAACCCTCTATCAAATAGTAAGAAGTGTTTCGGACCAGACTCCTGTTACAAGGGCTAAATGAGCATTTATATTTGAATTTTCAGTACTGTTTTAATCCCTAAGTACGCATTCTACCTACATTACGCAAGTCAACATTCATTACCCTTCGATTAATAATTCGCGGGTTTACGTCGCGAGGCAACTATGATCATGAGCGACGCCACAAGGTAGGACTGCGTATAATTTACACCACCTGGAGATCTTTTGACGTGCACCAGAAACCTCCGACACACGGTGCCGGCAACAACGTTTACCTGGTCCACATTGCTACCGTCCTCGGACGGGATCGCACCCGCGAACTTGAGCGCAGAAGCATGTCACGTTACCGCTGCGCTGCCGAGGGCGGTCCATTGCCCGTCGAAACCTCGACACGAGAATTCCTTATGTGCTTGAGTAAATCTGATTGCATATTCGGATTCAGCTCGTGTAAGTTCAGCATAACGAACGTGTTTTTACCAAGTCGCAGAAAAATATTTTCAATCTGTTGCGCAGCTCTCAAGATGTTGAAGGGAACGAGAAGGAAATAGAAAGTTTGTGAACCACAGCAAGCCAAGCACCTGAGTTCTCGCGTTTGAGTTGTGCACCCGAACAACGCGAACACATAAAATTGCTTACCTAACTGATTGTCTCGCAGACGGGGGAAATCAGTTGAAGAACTTTGTGGTGGTAAACAAAGACATGGCGCGTGCCTTGTCTTCCTCCACGGAAAGGAGCCACGCGCAGCCAGTTGGGCGCCCGAGGCCATTCGCATCAAGACAGCGGTCGGAAAGATCTTCCCGCCGTCATCTGTCCCGGGTAGACTTTTGATAGCATTAGCGAAGCGTTTAAAGAATCACATATTTTCACCACAGATAACGCGCAGCATCTTCATTCCGGACATCTATTTCGTAGAACCGTGCAGTGGTCGGTTATCTGTGTATTCACAGGAGGGGCAGTTTGCGAAACATTCCGCTATGTATGCCTAAAGCCTAATCAGGTTGCGTGCATCCCGTGAGAGAACAATGTTCCGCTAGAAGGGGGGTTCACGCCTGCGGAGATTCCGCTGCGATGTGCACAACATTTTGTGCAGACGACGAAAACAAAAACATGACTGCGTCTGACAGCAGTGTGCCCGATGCTGCATTGTGCACGCTCGTTGAAGTATTGCAACAACACCCTAGTTTGTAGAAGAATGAACATGCAATGGCGATCCCGCTGAGGACCGATTACGACCAATATATCGCTGCAGATAAGTACTTTCTCCTATGTTTGTCCTACGTATTTAAAGGGACAGTCTCGTACAGAGAGGTCGATTTCCACACTTTAGTGAAACAAGAATCGTTAGTACTAATGGAAGACCGCATCGCAGGGGCGCAATAGTTTTCGAGAAATTTAACAAAACAGTAGAGAAAGCAAACGACGATGTCACGTGTTTTTATCGTCTCCCTCCTTTCTTACACGAAAAAAACGTCATGGGGTGACGTCAGCACGAAGGCGCGCGAAGTACGGAGCCTCCCGCCCCGGTGATTGGCTTGCGCACGCTATTTTGCGGGCGAATGGTCACACTAAAAGTTGAACGCCGTCGTCTGCTTGTATTGCCTCGATTCGCTGCGCTTTCCGTCCAATAGCAGACTTCTGCACCTGCTGACGTACCGGATGTTGTCATCGTATCTACTTAATTCGTTTAACTCAATATGTGCTGCGTTTCTGTCGAAAAAGAATTGGCAGTGTGCCGTTTTCGACAATGGCGATTCGAATGGCATAGGTCTTAAACAGGTCGTTTTGTACGAGACCGTGCCTTTAAGCTTTTGTTCACATGTATCTGGCAGTTTGGCGTGTTGTACTTGCGCTACCTACTAGAGGATTAAAGGCAGTCGCTTGTATGCCGTTATGATAATGTCACAGTCATCTCTTGCAACAATTAGCTTCCTTAATATTTATTGCAATAAAAGTTAATACTAAAATTAATATCCCACGGGTGCAGCTAGTAAGTAAATAAGGCATTCCGACGAACTTGCTGATTGAATATGAATTTGCTGTCTCTACGTAGGCTCAGGACTATTTTCAACACCATGCAAAAACAAAAGAATACGGAGAAGACAACGAGGGCTCTCAGCGGTCAGGTCCTTGTTGACACGGGGAAAGAGAAAGGAGAAGGCGACGCATCCTCCACCCGCGCTGTCCAACCATTCAAGGTAATTCTCTGCTGGGCTACAAGATTTCGCTTTCTTGTTTTGGCTCCTTTCACGGCCGTTCTTCCTTTTTCTCCTTTGCAGTGCGCTCTTCAAGACTTCTTCTTTTTCCTTAACCTCCATGGCCATTAGTTAAAAAAACTTGTGTTAAAAAAAAAGTGTCTCCGTGAGGCAGCACCGACCTGGATTTCTGTAGATGTTGCCAAGACCTACGACAGCGTCGAACACAACATCCTCCTCCAGTGACTCGAAGCAAACTCCGTGCCCCGATACATTCGCGCCTGGATCCGATCTTTCCTGGAGTTTGGCCACGAAGGCCACGCACAATGAACGACGGTGACTTTAAGAAGGCACGACGGACGAGCTACCCGCAATACCCGTACTTCCATGTCAAGTTGACATGCGCCTAAATGCACATCGTGGTAGATACTCCCGGAATTTCCGCGGCATACCTAAAGCCACAAATCGATACGGCTTGCTTGTATCAGGAAAAATCCCGATTCCGTCCCGGTGAAAGAACATGCTCAAATCCCTGGGCCAGGAAACAGGTCGGAGATTCCCAGTCTCTACCGGTGTTGCCCCAAACGTTTCGTCTGG